>JAKCPB010001943.1:0-139969 GCA_021442155.1 Cymbidium sinense | reverse complement strand
AATGGCTCAAGATTCCAAATTGATTATGAACTTGACTAAAGTTATGATTGACCCACTGAACCCAATTGACCTACTTAGCCCAAATTGACCTAAAGGTTCAAGTTGGCCTAAATCAAAACCAAATCCAAATTAATTGAAACCAAAGCCTACAATCATCTTCAATTATCAACTAAACCATTAATTTGGACCAATTTGGTCAAATTATCAACCCATTTGACCCAAATGAATTCAAATGAGCCAAAATCAAATCTAAGCCAAACAAAACCAAACTAATTGAACCAAAACATCCCAAATGATCATATGAACTTGACCTAATCCTTGGTTTGACCACTTGACAATTGGTCAACTTGACCCAACCTAACATTTGACCTAAATGAGTCAAATTGAGCCAACCAAATCAACTCCAATTGACTTGAAGGCTAACCCACTTTTGGCTCATTTCAAATCTGCCCAAATCAAATCCAATAAATGATCATTCTACCCTTGGGTCAAGGCATCACATGAGAAAATCACCCATGTAATCTTTTCCAATTTGGCCACTTGGTACTCTCCAATGGTCCACCGCCAACCTAACCCAAGGGGTCATCCATGACCCATGGAGGTGAAATCACCTCACCCTCTCAAGCATAAACCCATAGACACCCATGATCCACACCTTCAACCAACCAAATCGAGCAAACTCACCTCCTCCCTGCCACCCATGACTCATTGAGATGGTCGGATGACCACTATAAGCCATGCCATCCCATAAGATCAAGATGGGGAGGTATACACCTCATTTCCACTCAAACACACAAAAAATCATTCCTCGTGAGCCCTAGCTACCCAAGACAGAGTTCCCCTAAGATCCCAAGCTTCTCGATCAAAAATGCTATTCCCATCTTCTCCCAAATAGACACTCCAATTTCTGACCTAACATCCCCATTTCTTCATCGAACTCAATTTAACTTTGCACGCACCTTCCCTAGGCCTCATCGAGCCAGAACGAACCATCTCCCAAGCTTCTTGAGCACCAGAGGTGGGGTTTCGATCAAAGTTGAGCTCCAAATCATTAGTTCATGGCATTTCAAGCGAACATCGAGGAATTGATCCAATTACTACTCAATAGGGCTTTATCTCCATTAGAGGAAGCTTCCTCAATCATTCGAGCCACCGATTTTGACCTCCAATGAGGTATGCTTCCAAAACTGATCCAAAAAAATGGGTTGGAGCATTTTGAAGAAAACTTGATCTCATGTAATCTTGATCATTAGATCCTCCAATCGTCGTGAAGGTGTGGGATCCTTTTGGAGTTTATCCGAGAGGTGTTTGGATCAAGTGAGCAATGTAGACTCCATTCTCCTCACTAGCATGATGTTAGATCACCATCCGCTCTCATGATTGGAACAGATGATCATGATTAGATCCACTAGATAGATCTAATTTAATCCTATTAAGCTATGAGATTAATCGTAGCCATCCAATCTTAGATCAATTGGCGAACGAGAAAGTGTGCCCTCCTCTGCAACGTAGGCGTTGATAAGTTTTAAGTAGCCAATCTCGCTATGCCACATGGAAAGCATGCCACATGCCGCCAATAGGATTAAGATTTAATTAGGCTTAATTTATCATTTTTAATGGATGAAACATCTAAAAAAAATAATAGAGAAATAAAAAATAAAAATAAATACTCATTTTAAAGGTATTTAAGAATAAAATTAATTAAAATGATCTTAACTAATTAATTAAGGTTTAATTAAAGTTTAATTACAAAATTTATTAGCTTAATTAATCCTTAATTACTTGAGAAATTAATCCCAAATTTTGTGGTTAATTTAATGGGATGACCTCTATCTCCCATGATTTTCTTGGGATTTATTGCTCACTTAATTAGAAAATTGACAAACTAAACCTTAACTACTCTTTAAGTTAATTAATGATTAATTAATCCCATGAATAACAAATTAGTTAATTAAGTTTATTAATCATTGTTCAATAGTAAGTGAACTGGAACCCCTTTCCCAAGTTCATTTCACCCTTTTTAAAATGAAATTAATTAAGATTTAACTAAATTTAAATCACTTAAGTAAATTGAAATCATAATCACATCAAACCTTAATTAATTAAATAATGGGGTAGATCTTGAGGTGTTTAATAACTTCAATAAAATTATGTTTAGTACACATTTATGGGAAAACCATAATAGTACTTAATTCACTTAATCTAATTAAATATTAATCATGAGCCAATTGCAGCCCTTTTATTTCAGATCATTGCAAGTTTATTTTCCATGCATATCATGTTGTCCTATAATTATTTAGTTAATTACTTTAAGGTGACGTAAGTAAGGGTAATTAATTCATCTTAAAGGTTCAACTTAATTAACCCATAAAAAATCAACTTACATTTCCTTAAATTATCAAATCTAATGTGGGAATGGGTTTAAAATAATAAGTGATGATTTCTCTTTCTTTTAAATCAAATAAAACCAAAACTTAATTAATAAAGAAGCTTTGGTTTGCTTTAAATAATCTTATTTGATTTGATTGTCCTTAAGAACTAGTTTGGTTGAATGAATCACATGCTTATATTTGATTGTCCCTCTTCCAATCATGTTAAATTTGGTATGTCATTTGAATTCATGCATCCATCTTTTCAAAATCAAGTAAAATAAAATGGATTTTTTATGTAAGGTTGCATGTTGATTTAATTTAATATATGTGTGGCTATTACCACTATTAAATCCAAATGTATTTTCAAAAGCTTATAAATAAATAATAATATGTGTTATGATGTTATAAATACATAAGAAATGCATGTGCTTATAGCTAAGTGTATGAATGTTGAGTTCTCTTCCTCTATTCATGTGTTGATTTGTAAGATTGAATGGTAATGGGTATATATGGACATCCCGAGAACATGAGGTTTTAGTTAGCCCCAAGAAGGTCATTTGATTACCTTACTCCCCTAGTTTAACAATGGCATGTACCCATTTCATTTCATTCTTATATATTTCAATAGTAGATATTAGATAGATCTTTAATACACATATATAAATGATTGAATCAAAAAACAATATACAATCTTTGCCTAGTTTTCTTTCTCTCATTTATGTATACATCCATGTGTTTCCAAGAAAAGTAAGTATATAGTCTGGACATCCTAGGAAGATGAGGCTTTAGTTAGCCCCAAGGAGGTCATTGATTACCTCACTTTTAATGTTTAACAAGTACTGTATATCTTTGTATACATGTATATGTATATTTTAATGAATGAAAAATCCCATTTTACATTAAAATTGCATGCATTCATAATTGACTAAGTGGTTGAATGAATTTTCCATATGATTTGGAGCTTACTTCTTTTGTTCTTGTATTCAAATTTACATATGTCTGAAGGCAAATAAGTATATAGTCTGGACATCCAAAGAATATGAGGCTTTAGCTAACTCCAAGGAGGTCATTTGATTACCTCACTTCTCTGGTTTAACAATAGCACATGCCTATTTAATTTCATTCTTATGTCATTTTTGTATAAGTATTTGGATAAAGTTTTAAATTAATATGTTTAAATAATTCAATCAAATATAATATAAATTCTAAACATACACATACATTCATCATTTAAGTGTGCTATAATTGCATGTATAATATACACTTAGATTAAATCATATGCATGTTACATGTGTAAAGGAATGATTTAATATATGTCATGTGGTAGTAATTCAATTAAATTAATCTTAAGATTTTCATTTAAATGATTATTTAAAGTGAACCTAAACTAAGGATTAATTAAATCATTTAGTAAGTCATTCAGAGAACTAAAGCAAATTAATATAGTTTAGAAAGTGACTGGGTAGGGATGAAAGAGGGCAATCCTTTTTTCCTCTTTATAACACTTAGTTGCTAAGTGTAATCAAATGAAAAAAAATAGACAAATTAAAATTTTCAAATCAATTAAACTACTCATGTGAAATCAACCTTCATGTAAATTGAATCCTTCTACACTTAGAAAATACAACACTAATGCCTAACAGACTTACCACACAACCTTAATACACACATTAGAATTAAGTCACCAATTTCTAGCTCTAAGTTTGAATATGTGTGATGTATGTTTTCTTTTATGATGTATATTTTTAATTGATATTAGTGTATGCTTCAGAGACTGATTATAAAATAATATTAAGCAAATCATATTTTCAAGGATTATGCTTAAAATACTTAAAAATAAATGTGAATGCTCTTTGTTAAAAATCCTAAGCATAATCCAAGTTAGGACAAGTTTAGTTACCCATGAGTAGCTAAGTCCAAATTATAAATAAATGCTTGGGATTAAATTTATATTTAGCTAACCTCTATTTTGGTGTAAGATTTACTTTTACATAAATGTCTTTTGCAATAATTTAGAATAACATGAGGGATTAATAATATCAAGGCTTTGTCCTGAGTGCCTCATGATGCCTTTAAGCAAGCACCATAAATGAAAGAAAGAACCATCAAGAATGGAGATATGAAGAAAGAAGAAACCCCACAAAGATTTAATGTGATAATTATTCTTTCCTATTCAGTTGTATAAGTAATCTTAAAAAATCCTAAACCCAAACCCTAATTAAAACCCTAAATCCTAAATTAAACCTAAAACTGCAAATAAACCCTAAACTAATTATAAAACTTAAAACTAAAATCTAAAGCCTAAACCCTAAACTTAAAAAAATCTAAACTAACCCTAAAATAATAAACCTTAAATCTTAAAATAAAACCCTAAACCCTAAAGCCTAAACACTAAACCCTAAATCAAACATTAAACCCAACCCTAAACCCCTAAACCCAAAAAAAACCCTAAACCCTAAACCCTAAAACCTAAAAAACCTAAACCTAAATTAAATAAAACCAAAAATAAAATAAAATAATAAAATAAAATAAAAAATGTAACCAAAATAAACCTAAACCTAAAAAAAAAAATAAAATAGAAAATTATAAAATACACTAAAAATAAAATATATAAACACTAAACTAAAAAAATAAAATAAACCTAAAAATAAAAAATAAAAAATAAACTAAAATAAACTAAATAAACAAAGTAGAAATGTTAATCATGTTCTATATTAAGAAAAAAAAAAAAATAAACACTAAACAAAATAAACTAAACCCATAATAAAAACCTAAACCCAACTTAAAACCAACCTAAACCTAAACATAAACCTAAACCTAAATAAAACCCTAAACCTAAATAAATCTAAAACCCTAAATATAACCTACACTAAACCCTAAACTCTAATCCCTAAACCTAAACTAATTTAAACCTAAAATTAAAAAAAAAACTAAACTAAATAAAGCCAAAAAATAAAAAATATATATAAACAAAACCTAAAATAAAATAATAAAAAAAATTTTAACCTAAATATAAACCTAAACCTAAAGAGAATAAAATTAAATATAAACTAAACTAAAATAAAATAAATAAAAAACCTAAACTAAATAAAAAAATAAATAAAAAAACCTAAATAAAATAAAACTAAACCTAAAATAAAAATAACAAACTTAAAATAAAATAAATAAAACCTAAACCAAAAAAAAATAAACATAAAATAAAAAATAAAATAAACCTAAACCTAAAATAAATTAAACTAAAAAAAATAAATAAACCAAAAATAAATAAATAAATAAAATATAAACTAAAAATAAACATTAATACAATAAAATAAAATAAACTAAAATAAGTAAAGATTAAACTAAATAAATAAAGAAGAAAAGAACATGTAATGTTTCTCTATTTAAAACCCAAAGCCCTAAACTATAAAACATAACCTCCTAAACCCTAAACCCCAAACCCTAAACTAACTCTAAAACCTAAACCATAAAACCTAAACCCTAAACCCTAAACCCTAAACCCTAAACCCTAAACCAAACCATAAACCCTAAACCTAAAAAAAAATCCTAACCCTAAACCCTAAACCCAAAACCCCAACTAAACCCTAAACCTAAAATTAACCCTAAAGCATAAAAAATAAAACTATAAACTTATAATTAAAAAAATAAAATAAAATTTAAACTAAAAGAAAATAATAAAATATAATAAAATAAAAACATAAACTAAAACCTAAACCTAGATGTAAACCTAAACATAAACCTAAAAAGAAAATAATATAAAAAATAAAATCCAAAATAAAATAAAATAAATAAAAACATAAACTAAACTAAAAAAAATAAAAAACTTAAATAAAGTAAAAGACTAAATCTAAAATAATAATAATAAAACAAACCTAAAATAAAATAAAATATAAACTTAAATAATAAACCTAAAAAAAACATAATCCCTAAACTAAAAAATAACCAAAACCTAAATTAAAAAAAAAATAAACCTAAACCTAAACTAAAATAAACTAAAGTAAAATAAATAAAACCTAAACCTAAACCTAAACATAAACTAAATAAAATGAAATAAACTAAAAATAAACCTAAACATATACTAAAAAAATAAAAAAAAAATAAACATAAAACAAAAAATAAAACTTAAACCTAAAAAAAATAAAATAAAACCTAAACCCAAACCTAAAAATAAAATAAACTAAACTAAAATAAACCAAAACCTAACCTAAACCAAAATTAAACTAAAAAAAAAAACCTAAACTAAAATATATAAACCTAAAAACTAAATAAAAATAAAATAAACCAAATTATAATAAAAAAATTAAAAACTAAATAAATAAAAAATAAACTAAATAAATAAACCTAAAGTTTATAATTTAAAATTAAAAAAAAATATTAAAAAACTCTAAAAACCCTAAACCTAAACCCTAAAACCCTAAACCCTAAACCCTAAACCATTAAAACCCAAACCCTAAACCCCATAAAACCTAAACACAAAAACCTAAACCCTAAATCTAAACCATAAACACCAAAACCTAAACCCTAAACCCTAAACTCTAAACCTAAACCTAACTAATCCCTAAATACCAAAATAAATACCTAATCCTAAAATAAACCTAAAACTAAATAAAACCTAAAGCAAAATAAATTATAAAAAATATAATTAATAAAAAGCTAAACTAAAACCTAAACCTAAACCTAAACTTAAACCTAAAAAAAACTAAAATAAAACTAAACTCAAATAAAATAGATAAAAACATAAACTAAACTAAAAAATAAAATAAACCAAAAAATAAAAAACCTTAATAAAAAAACAAAACATAAAATTAAAATAAAATAAACCTAAAATAAAATTAAATAAAAACTAAATAAACCTAAACCTAAAAAATAAACCCAAAAAATTAATAAAAAATAAAACTAAACTAAACTAAAACCTAAACCTAAAAAATAAACAAATAAAATAAACCTAAATCTAAACTAAAATAAATAAACCTAAACCTAAACCTAATTAAATAAAATTAAAAAATAAAAAAAATTTAAACTAAAAGAAAATAATAAAATAAAATAAAAATAAAAAACATAAACTAAAAAAACCTAAACCTAAAACCTAAACATAAACCTAAAAAAATAAAATAAAATAAAATAAAAAAAAACATAAACTAAACTAAAAAAAATAAAAAACTTAAATAAAGTAAAAGACTAAACATAAAATAATAATAAAAAAATAAACCAAAAGTAAAATAAAATAAAAACTAAATAAAAACATAAACTTAAACAATAAACCTAAAATAAAACCTAAACCCTAAACTAAAAAAAAATAAACTAAAAAAAAAATAAAATAAACCTAAACCTAAAAAAAAATAAACTTAAAATAAAAACCTAAACCTAAACCTAAATAAACTAAACCTAAACCTAAACTAAAAATAAAACCTAAAAATAAACATAAATAAAACCTAAACTTAAACCTAAAAAATAAAATAAAACCTAAACCTAAACCTAAAAAATAAAATAAAATAAACCTAAAGAATAAAATAAAATAAACCTAATAAAAAAATAAACTAAAAACCTAATAAACTAAACTAAAATAAAAAAACCTAAACTAAAATAAAAAAACCTAAACTAAAACATATAAACATAAAATAAATAAACTAACTTAAATAAAAAACCATTAAACCCGAAACCCTAAACCCTAATCGCTAAACCCTAAACACAAAAACCTACAACCCTAAATCATAAACCCTAAACACCAAACCCTAAACCCTAAACCCTAAACTCTAAACTCTAAACCCTAGACCCTAATCCCTAAACACCAAAAATTGAAATACCTAATCCTAAACTAAATAAAACCTAAACTAAAATAAAATAAAAAAATAAAATTATAAAAATAACTAATAAAACTAAAACCTAAACCAAACCTAAACTTAAACCTAAAACAAAATAAAAACTAAAATAAAATATAAAACATAAACTAAACTAAAAAATAAAACCAAAAAATAAAACCTAATAAAAAAACAAAACATAAAATAAAAATAAAATAAAACTAAAATAAAATAAAATAAAACTAAATAAAAACTAAACCTAAAAACCTAAAATTAATAAAAAATAAAAAAACTAAACTAAAACCCTAAACCTAAATAAAAACAAAATAAAATAAACCTAAAATAAAATAAATAAACTAAACCTAAACTAATTTAAACTTAAAATTAAAAAAATAAAAAAACTTAAACTAAAAGAAAATAATAAAATAAAATAAAATAAAAACATAAACTAAAACCTAAACCTAGACCTAAACTTAAACATAAACATAAAAAAAGAAAAATCCAAAATAAAGTAAAATAAATAAAAACATAAACTACATTAAAAAAAATAAAAAACTTAAATAAAGTAAAAGACTAAACATAAAATAATAATAAAAAATAAACCTAAAATAAAACCTAAACCCTAAACTAAAAAATAACCAAAACCTAAAATAAAAATAAAAAAAACCTAAACCTAAACTAAAATAAACTAAAGTAAAATAAAAAAAACCTAAACCTAAACCTAAAATAAACTAAACCAAACCTAAATATAAAACTAAATAAAATAAAATAAACTAAAAATAAACCTAAACATAAAAAAAAAATAAAACCTAAAAATAAACATAAAATAAAACCTAAACTAAACCCAAAAAAAATAAAATAAAACCTAAACCCAAACCTAAAAAATAAAAAATAAACTAAAACCTAAAAAATAAAATAAATAAACTAAACTAAAAAATAAACCAAAACCTAAACCTAAACCTAAAACTAAACTAAAAAAATAAAAAAACTAAACTAAAATATAAACCTAAAATAAATAAACTAACTTAAATAAAAAATAAAATAAACCAAAAATTAAAATAAATAAAAATAAACTAAAAAAATAAAATAACTAAATAAAAAACAAAGTTTAAATTAAAAAATAAAAGTATAAACTCTAACCCTAAACCCTAAATCCTAAACCATAAACCCTAAACCCTAAACCCTAAACCTAAACCATTAAACCCTAAACCTAAATAAACCAAACATAAAACCTAAACCCTAAATCATAAATAAAAAATAAACCTAAACCCTAAATCCTAAAAATAATCCCTAAACACCAAAACCAAAAAACTAACCTAAACTAAATAACACCTAAAAATTTTAAAAAAACCTAAACAAAATAAATTAAAAAATATAATTAATAAAATAAACTAAACCTAACCTAAATAAACTTAAACCTAAACCTAAAAAAATAAAATAAATAATAAAAATAAAACTAAACTAAATAAAATAAAACATAAACTAAATTAAAAAATAAAATAAACACAAAAAAACCTAATAAAAAAAACATAAAATAAAATAAATAAAACTAAAAACCTAAACCTAAAAAGTAAACCTAAAATAAAAAAATAAAACTAAAACTAAACTAAAAAAACCTAAACCTAAAATAAAAAAAATAAAATAAACCTAAACCTAAACTAAATAAATAAAACCTAAACCTAAACCTAAAATAAACTAAACTTAAACCCTAAACTAAATAAAATAAAATAAACTAAAAATAAACCTAAACCTAAATTAATAAATAAAACCTAAAATATAAAACTAGAACATAAACTTAAAAAAATAAAAATAAAACCTAATCCTAAACCTAAACCTAAAAATAAAAAATAAAACATAATCCAAAAAATAAAATAAAAACAACACTAATCTAAAAGATAAACATAAACATAAACTAAAATAAATAAACCTAAAATAAATAAATTTAAACTAAATAAAATAAAAAATAAACCTAAATAAAATTAAAAAATATATAATAAATAAATAAAAAATAAAAATAAAATAAATAAACCTAAACCTAAATTAAAAAACCTAAACTCTAAACACTAAACTCAAACTCCTAAACCTAAAGCCTAAACCTACTAACCCAAAACCCTAAATCAAAACCCTAACTAAAAAACCAACCCTAAACCCTAAGCTAATAAACCTAAACCCTAAACCTAAATCATAAACCCTAAAAACTAAAAACCCTTAACCCTAAACCCTAAAACCCTAATGCCTAAAACCCTAATCCCTAAACCTAAATAAAACCTAAAATAAAACCTAAATAAAATATAATAAACCTAAACCAAATAAAATAAAATAAAATAAAACCTAAACCAAACATAAACCTAAACCTAAAATAAAATAAACTAAACTAATGTAAAATAATTAATAATCTAAACTAAACTAAATAAAATAAAATAAACCCAAGAATAAAAAACTTAAATAAAATAAAAACTAAATCTAAAATAGAAATAAAATAAACCAAAAAAAGTAAATAAAAATCTAAACTAAAATAAGCCTAAAAAAATAATAAATAAACCTAAACCCTAAACAAAAAAAAAACTTAAACCCAAATAAAAAATAAAATAAACAAAAATAAAATAAACCTAAACCTAAACTAAAATAAATAAAACCTAAACCTAACCTAAATAAACTAAACCTAAACATAAACCTTAATCTAAATAAAATAAAATAAACTAAAAATAAACCTCCTAAACCAAAAAAATAAAAAAATCTAAAAAATAAACCTAAAATAAAATTCTAAAATCTAAACCTAAAAAATAAAATAAAAATCTAAACCTAAACATGAAAGTAAAAAAACAAAACATAAACCTCAAAAATAAAGTAAAAAAATAAATCTCAACTAAAAAATTAACCTAAAACTAAAATAAGAAAACCTAAACTAAAATAAATAAACTTAAAATAAATAAATTAAACTAACTAAAAATAAATAATAAACATAAATAAAAAATAAACAAATAACCTAAAAATATCTAAATTTAAAAAAAAAAACATAAAATAACTAAACCCTAAACCCTAATAAAAAAAAAAAACTTAACCTATGTTTACTAACTAATAAACCTAAACTAAAACCTAACCCCTAAATCAAAAACCTATACCCAAAACGCTAAACTTTAACAAAATAAAAAATAAAAAAGAATAAATACAAAGTCAATAAAAAAAGCCCTAATCCTAAAACTAACCATAAACCTAAACCCTAAACTTACAACCCTAAACACTAAATCGAAAACCCTAAAAACCTAAAAATCTAAAAACCTAAACCTAAATAAAACTAAATAAAAAAAATTTCAACTGAAACCTAAACCTATACCTAAACTTAAAAATAAAATAATAAAAAATAAATAAAACTAAACTAAAATAAAATAAATAAAATCTAAAACTAAAAAAAAAAATAAACCTAATATAAAACCTAAATTAAATAAAATTAAAATAAATAAAAATAAAAAAAAAAAAACCAAAATAAATAACCTAAACCTAAAAAAATAAACCAAAAAATAAATAAATAAACCTAAACCCAACTAAAAAACTAAACCTAAAATAAAAAAAATAAACCCAAAAAATAAAACCCTAATAATAAACTAAAAAAATCTTAAACCTAAACCTAAACCTAAACCCTAAACCCTAAACCCTAAACTAACTAATTAAACCTAAACCCTAAACCTTAAATCCTAAACCTAAACCCTAAAACCTAAAACCTAAGCTAAACCCTAAACTATCTAAAAAACCTAAAAAATAAACCTAAATAAAATAAATAAAAAAACAAAAAAATAAAAATAAAATAAACCTAAACTAAACCTAAACCTAAACCTAAACCTAAAAAAAAATAAAACTAAAATAAAATAAATAAAACCAACTAAACTAAAAAAATTAAAACCTAAAAAAATAAAAAATTAAAACCTAACATAAAATAAAATAAAACTAAATAAAAGCAAAACTAAAAAAAATAAATAAAAAAAAAACCAATTGTAAACTAAAAAAAACCTAAACCTAAAATAAAAAATAAATAAAATAAACCTAAACTAAACAAAATAACTAAAGTAATAAATAAACCTAAACCTAAACCTAAATAAACTAAACCTAAACCTAAACCTAAACCTAAACAAATAAAATAAACTAAAATAAACATAAACCAAACTAAAAAAATAAACCTAAAATAAACCTAAATTAAAATCTAAATAAACCTAAAAAAAAATAAAAACCTAAACCTAAAATAAATAAAATAAAACTAAACTAAAAAAATAAATCAAAACCTAAACTTAAACCAAAAAAAACTAAAAAATAAATAAACCTAAAAAATAAAAACTAAACTAAATAAAATAAATATAAACCTAAATAAAATAAAAATAAAATAAACTAAAATAAAAAAATAAACTAAAACTAAACCTAAGTTTACTTAATTAAAAAAATAAAAATGTTAACCTTAAACCCTAAACCCTAAAAAAACAAACCTAAACCCTAAACCTATAACCACACCCTAAACTAACCTTAAACCTAAACTCTAAACCCTAAACCCTAAACCTACAACCTAAACCTAAACCTAAACACTAAATCAAACCTAAAACCCAAAAAAACCTAAACTAAAATAAACATAAAATAAAATAAATAAGTAAACCTAAACCTAAATAAAATTAAATAATAAAAAAACTTAAACTAAAACCTAAACCTAAACTAAACATAAAATAAAATAAAATAAAATAAAAATAAACTAAAATAAAATAAATAAAATTTTAAACTAAACTAAAAAAAAACTAAAAAAAACCTAAAAAAATAAAAAATTAACTAAAATAAAATAAATAACCTAAAAAAAAAAAACTAAATATTAAACCTAAAATAAACCTAAAATAAATAAAAAAACCTAAAACTAAACTAAAATAAATAAAATATAAATAAACTAAAACCTAAACTAAAAATAAACTAAACCTAAACCTAAACAAACCCTAAACCTAAACTTAACCTAAACCTAAACTAAACCTAAACTATAAACTAAACCTAAAAAACCCTAAACCCTAAACCTAAAACCCTAAACCTAAAACCTAAAAACCTAACCTAAACCCTAAACTAACCAACCTAAACCCTAAAACCAAACCCTAATTCTAAAACTAACAAACTAAATAAACCTATAAATAAAAATAAAAAACATAAAGTAAATAAAATAATAAAATAAAACCTAAACTAAACCTAAACCAACCTAAACCTAAAAAAAAATAAATTAAAAAAAACTAAAGTATAAATAAATAAATAAAAACCTAAACTAAACTAAAAAAATAAAAAACCAAAATAAAATAAAAACTAAACCTAACATAAAAAAAAAATAAAATAAAAAAGAAAACCTAAAATAAATAAAATAAATAAAATAATAAACTAAAAAAACCTAAACCTAAAATAAAATAAAAAAACTAAACCTAAACTAAAATAAACCTAAATAAATAAAACCTAAACTAAAACCTAAATAAACTAAACCTAAACCTAAACCTAAACCCTAATAAATAAATAAACTAAAAATAAACTTAAACCTAAAATAAATATATTCTAAAAAATTTCTAAAATAAAAATAAGCATAAACCTAAAAAATAAAATAAACCTAAACTAAACAATAAAATAAAATAAACTAAACTAAAATTAAACCAAACCTAAACCTAAACCAAAAAAATAAACAAAAATAAAATCTAAACCTAAAAATATAACATAAACTAAATATAAAAACATAAACCTAAATAAAATAAAAAAATAAAATAAATAAAATATAAAATAAATTAAAACCTAAACCTAATGAAGTTTACTAATTTAAAAAAAACAAACAAAATTAAAAGAAAAAAACCTAACCCAAACCCTAAACCCTAAACAAACACTAAACCCTAAACCTAAACCTAAAATAAACCCTAAACCTAAAAAAAAACACTAAACCTAAAACCTAAATAAAAACCCTAAACCCTAAACCTAAACCTAAATAAACCCTAAACCTAAAACCTAAAAAAACCTAAACCTAAACTAAATAAAACCTCAAAATAAATCAAATAAATAAAACCTAAACCTAAATAAAATTAAATAATAAAATAAAATATAAACGTAAACTTAAAACCTAAACCTAATTCTAAATGTAAAATAAAAATAAAATTAAAAATTAAAAACAAAAATAAAACAAAATAAATAAAAATTTAAACTAAACTAATAAAATGAAATAAACTAAAATAAAAAACCTATAAAAATAAAATTAAACATAAAAATAAAATAAACCTAAAAAATAAAACTAAATAAAAACTCAAAATAAATAATAAAAACCTAAACACTAAACTAAAAAACTAAACCTAAATAAAAATAAAATAAACCTAAACCTAAACTAAAATAAATAAAACTAAACCTAAACCATCCTAAACTAATCCTAAACTAAAATAAACTAAAAAAACCCTAAACTAAACCAAACCTAAACCTCTAAACTAAACTTAAACCCTAAAACCTAAACCCTAAACCTAAACCTAAATACTAAACCTAAAATAACCCTAAACCCTAAACTATAAACCCTAAACCTAAACCCTAAACACTAAAACCTAAACCTAAACCCTAAACTCTAAACCTAAAACCCTAAATCTAATCCTAAACTATAAAATAAACCTAAACAAATAATCCTAAACTAAACTAAACCTAAAAAAACTAAAATTAAACTACCTAAAACCAAACTAAACCCTAAATAAAACCTAAACTACTAAACCCTAAACCCTAATCCATAAAATTAAAACCTAAACATAAACTAAATAAAACCTATAAATAAAATAAATAAAAAATAAAGCAAAATAAATTAAATAAATACAATAAGATAAAAACCTAAACTAATACCTAAACCTGAACATAAATCTAAAAACAAAATAAATTGAAAAAATAAAAACTGAACCAAAATAAAATAAATTAAAACCTAAACTAAATTAAACTAAAAAATATAAAACCTAAATAAATAACTAAACCTAACATAAATAAAATAAAACTAAATAAAAAAGCTAAACCTAAAAAAATAAAAAAATAAAAATAAGACCTAAACCAAACTAAAAAAAAACCTAAACATAAAATAAAATTAAAATAAACCTAAACCTAAGCTTAGAATAAATCAAACCTAAACCAAAACCTAAAATAAACTAAAGCTAAACCTAAACCTAAACCCTAAAAAATAAAATAAACTAAAAATAAACCTAAACCTAAACTAAAAAATAAATCCTAAAAAATAAACTTAAAATAAAAAAGTAAATAAACTAAAAAATAAAATAAAACCTAAACCTAAACAATAAATAAAATAAACTAAACTAAAAGTAAACCAAAACCTAAACCTAAACCAAAAAAAATAAACAAAAAAAACTAAAATATAAACTAAATTAAATAAAAATAAACATAAACCTAAATTAAAATAAAATGATAAAATAAACTAAATAAACCAAAACCTATGAGTTTACTTAATTTTAAAAAAATTATGCAAAAATCAAAAAGAAAACCTTAACCCTAAACTCTAAACACTAAAACTAACCCTAAACCGTAAACCTACAACCCTACACCCTTAAACCCTAAACCCTAAACCCAAAAACCTACAACCCTAAACCCTAAACCCTAAACCATAAAATCCTAAAAAATAAACCAAAACTAAATAAAACCTAAAATAAAATAAATAAAATAAACCTAAACCTAAATAAATTAAATAAACATAAAATAAAACCTAAACTTAAACCTAAACCTAAACCTAAATCTAAACCTAAACCTAAACATAAAATAAAATAAATAAATAAAAACTAAACTAAAACAAATAAAAAATCTAAACTAAACTAAAAATGAAATAAACTTGAAAATAAAACCTATAAAATAAAACTAACATAAAATAAAAAATAAAATAAACCAAAAAAAAACTAAATAAGAACCTAAACCTAAATAATAAATAATAAAAAAACCTAAACTCTAAACTAAAAAAAAAACTAAATCTAAAATAGACAAAATAAAATAAACCTAAACCTAAACTAAAATAAATAAAACCTAAACCGAAAAAATCCATAAAACCTAAAACTAAACTAAAAAATCTAAACCCTAAACCCTAAACTTAAACCCTAAACCTAAACCCTAAACCTAAAACTTAAACTAAACCTAAATAAACTCTAACCCTAAACCCTAAACTATAAACCTAAACCTAACCTAAACACTAAACCCTAAACTAACCTAAACCTAAACCTAAACCTAAACCTAAACCTAAACTAAAAAACCATAAACTTAAACCCTAAACCCTAAACCTTAAAAATAAAACCTAAATAAACACTAAACCTAAACTATAAAATCTAAAAATAAAATAACTAAAAAACAACTAAATAAAATAAAATAAAAATAAACTAAACTAAACCTAAACCTAACCTAAACTAAAATAAAATAAAATAAATTAAAATAAAATAAAACTAAATAAAATAAAATAAAAAACTAAACTTAAAAAAATAAAATAAACCTAAATAACTAAATAAAATAAAACAAACATAAAATAAACATAAAAAAATAAATAAAAGAAAAACTAAATAAAAACCTAAACCTAAAAAATAAATAAAACCTAAACCCTAAACTAAAAAAAAATTAAACCTAAAATAAACAAAATAAAATAAACCTAAACCTAAACTAAAATAAACTAAACTAAAATAAATAAAATGTAAACTAAACCTAAAATAATCTAATCCTAAACCCTAAACTAATTAAAATAATAAAATAAATCTAAAATAAACTAAAAAAAAAACCTAAAAATAAACCTAAAATAAAACCTAAAACCTAAACTAAAAAAATAAAATAAAACCTAAACCTAAACTAAAAAATAAAACTAAACCTAAAATAAAATAAAAATAAAACTCAATAAAAAAATAAACCTAAACCAAAAAAAAAAATAAAATAAAACCAGCTAAAATAAATAAACCAAACATAAATAAAATAAATAAATATATAAAATAAAATATTCTCAAATATATAAAAAATAAACTAAATAAACTTAAATCTATTGTTTACTTTTTTTAAAATAAACCTAACTAACCTAAGCTCTAAACCTAAATAAACCTATAAACTAAAACCCTAAACCCTAAATCAGAAACTTAAACCCTAAACCCTAAACCTACAACTTAAACCCTAAACTCTAACCCAAACCATAAAACCTAACCCCTAAACCAATATAAACCCTAAAACTAAACCCTAACCCTAAACCACTAAACCTAAACCCAAACCCTAAACCTAAACTAACCCTAAAAACTAAACCCTAAACTAACCTAAACCTAAACCCTATAAACACTACTAAACCCTAAACCCTAAAAAAAACCTAAAACCTAAACTTAAACTAAAAAACCTATAAATAAATAAACCTTAATCCTAAAAAAAACAAAATAAAATAAAAACCCAAACTAAAACCTAAAGCTATAGCAAAAAATAAAATAAAATAAAAAATAAAAACTAAACTAAATAAAAGAAATCAAAACATAAACTTAACTAAAAAATAAAATAAACCTAAAATTTAAAAAGAAAATAAAATAAAATAAAACTAAATGTAAATTAAAAATAAAATAAACCTAAAATAAAATAAAATAAAAAATAAATAAAAACTTAAACCTAAAAAATAAAATAAAAAATAAATAAAAATAAAACCTAAACCCTAAACTAAAAAAAAGAATAACCTAATCCTAAAATAAACAAAATTAATTAAACCTAAACCTAAACTAAAATAAACTAATCAAAATTAATAAAACCTAAACCTAAACCAAAAATAAACTAAACATAAACCATAAACTAAATAAAATAAAATAAACTAAAAATAAACCTAAGCCTAAACTAAAATAAAACCCAAAAAATAAAAAAACCTAAAACTTAAACAAAAAAATAAAACCTAAACTTAAACCTAAAATTAAAAAAACCTAAACCTAAAAAAATAAAATAAAGTAAAACTAAACTAAAAATAAACATAACCAAACCTAAACCTAAAAAATACTAAAATAAAATACCTAAACTAAATAAATATAAAATATATAAACTAAACTAAATAAAATAAAGAAAAAAATAAAATAAATAAAAATCAACTAAATAAATAAATAAACCTAAACCTATTAAATTTTTTTAAAAAATAAACCTAAAACCCTAAAAAAACCTAAACCTAAACCCTAAATCTAATATAAAACCCAAACCTAAACCCAAACCCAAAAAAAAATCATAAACACTAAACCTAAACTAAACTAACTAACTAATCCATAAACCTAAAACCCTAAACCCTAAACCTAAACTATAAACCCTAAACCCTAACTCCTAACCTAAACTAAAAAACCCTAAACCTAAACCTTAAACTAAATTAATTATAATCCCTAAACTAAAACTAAACCCTAAATAAACCCTAAACCTAAACCTAACTAAACCCTAAGCTAACCTAAACCCTAAACTCAAACACTAAAACCTAAAATCCCTAAACCCTAAAGCCTAAATAAAACCCAAACACTAAACCTAAACCTAAACCTAACCATAAATAAACCCTAACCCTAAAATGCTAAAACCTAAACCCTAAAACCTAAACTTAAACTAAATAAAACCTAAAATAAATAAATAAAAACCTAAACCTAAATAAAATAAAAAATAAAATAAAATAATAACCAAACTAATAAACCTAAACTTAAAAAAAATAAAATAAAATAAAAAATAAAAATAAAATAAAATAAAGAAACCAAAACTAAACTAAAATAAAATAAACCTAAGAATAATCTTAATAAAATAAAACTAAACCTAAAAAATAAAAATAAAAAATAAACTTAAAATAAAATAAAATAAAAACTAAATAAAAACCTAAACCTAAAAAATAAACCTAAAAATAAATAAAATACCCTAAAATAAAAAAAACCTAAACCTAAAATAAAAATAAAATAAACCTAAACCTAAACTAAAATAAATTAAATTAAAATTAATAAAACCTAAACTTAAGATAAACTGGAATTAAACCTAAATCTAAACTAAATAATATAATATAAACTAAAAATAAATCCAAACCAAAACTAAAAAATAAAACCTAAAATAAACCTAAAATAAAACTTAAACCTAATAAATAAAATAAAACCTAAACCTAAAAAACCTAAATAATAAAAACTCAACTAAAACCTAAACCTAAAAATAAACTAAAATAAAACCAAACTAAAATAAATAAACTAAACTAAATAAAAATAAAAATAAAATAAACTAAAATAAATAAATAAATGAAGTAAACCTAAACTATCTATAATTTAAAACCATAAAAACTTAAACCTAACCCCTAAACCCTAACCTAAACCCTAAAACTAACCTAAACCCTAAACCCTAAACCTACAACCAAACCCTAAACCCTAAAATAAAACCCTAAACCCTAATCTAAACCCTAAACCTAAAAAAGCATAAACCCTAAAACCCTAAACCTAAA
The DNA here is from genome assembly GCA_021442155.1 of Cymbidium sinense. Taxonomy (NCBI): domain Eukaryota; kingdom Viridiplantae; phylum Streptophyta; class Magnoliopsida; order Asparagales; family Orchidaceae; genus Cymbidium; species Cymbidium sinense. The sequence continues at coordinate 120,362 of JAKCPB010001943.1, read as the reverse complement.
CCCCTAAACCTAAACCTTAACCTAAACCTTAAACCTAAACCCTAAAACTAAACTAAACTAGTTAAATAAATTTTGAAAAGAAACTAAAATAAAATAAAATAAACTTAAAAAAAATAAAAAACCTAAATAAAATAAACCTAAAAATAAACCTAAAATAAATAAAGAATTAAAAAACCCTAAACTAAAAAAAATATACCTAAACCTAAACAAAAATAAACTAAACTAATAAATAAAACCTGAACCAAAAAAATAAAATAAAAATAGAACTAAACTAAAAAATAAACCTAAACCTAAACCTAAACCTAAAAAATAAACTAAAATAAAAATCCTAAACTAAACCAAAAAACCAAAAATAAATAAACTAAACTAAATAAAAAATAAAAAATAAAAAATAAACCTAAATCAAAAAATAAACTAAAATAAATAAAAATTAAACTAAATAAACCTAAACCTAAATGGTTATTTAAAACCTAAATCGTAACCCCTAAACCCTAAAACCTAAACCCTAAATCTTAAAACTAAACCTAAACCTACAACACTAAATCCTAAACCCAAAACTCTAATCATAAACCCTAAAGCCCTAAATCATAAACACTAAACCCTACACCCTAACCCTTAAACCCTAAACCCTAAACCCTAAGCCTAAACCTCAATCCCTAAACCCCAAACCCTAAACCTAAACCTAAAGTAAATAAATTAAAATAAACCTAAACCTAAAACCTAATAAACCTAAACCTAAACCTAAACCCTAAGAATCAGAACCTGACGAGAACATCATCAACTAGTTCTAGATTTGGCGTGGAGGTGAAGGCACAATTAATATCGGGTGGAAACTCATGAATTGCAAACCAAAAGAACCACTACCCTAAACCTAACCCCAAACCCTAAACCCTAAATCCTAAACCCTAAACTTAAACCCTAAGCTAAAACCTAAACCTAAACTAAATAAAACATAAAACCTAAACCAAAATAAAATAATAAAATAAAACCTAAACTAAACCTAAACATAAACCTAAACTTAAAAAGAAAATAAAATAAAAAATAAAAACATGACTAAAATGAAATAAATAAAACCTAAACTAAATAAATAAACCTAAATAAATTAGAAAGCAAACCTAAAATAAAAATAAAATAAACCTAAAATAAAATAAAATAAAAACCAAATAAAAACATAAACCTTTAAAAATAAACCTATAAAAAAACCTAAACCCTAAACTAAAAAAAACCTAAACCTAAAATAAAAATAAAATAAACATAAACCTAAACTAAAATAAACTAAACCAACATAAATAAAACCTAAACCTAAACCTAAACTCTAAATAAATTAAAATAAACTAAAATAAACCTAAACCTAAAAAAATAAAACCTAAAAAATAAACCTAAAACCTAAACCTAAAAAAATTAAATAAAAACCTAAACCTATACAATAAAATAAAAATAAAACTAAACTAAAAAATAAACCAAAACATAAACATAAAAATAAATAATAAACTAACATAAAAAAACCTAACCTAAAATAACTAAACTAAACTAAATAAAAATAAAAATACACCAAAATAAAAATAACAAATAAAATAAATTAAATAAAGCTAAATCTACCAGTTTACCTTTTTAAAAAATAAAAAAATAAAAAAATAATAAAATAGCAAAAATAAAAACCCTAAACCCTAAACTCTAAACTCTAAAACTAATCCTGAACCCTAAACCCTAAACCCTAAACCCTAAACCCTAAACCCTAAAAGTCTAAACCCTATACCCTAAAACCTAAACCCTAAACATTAAACCCTAAACCCTAAAAATTGAAAAACATAAAAACCTAAACCTAAACTAAATAAAACCTAAAAATAAAATAATTAAAATAAAATAATAAAATAAAAAACCCAAACTAAAACCTAAACCTAAACCTAAACCTAAATGTAAATATAAAATAAAATAAATAATAAAAACTAAAATAAAATAAAATAAATAAAAACCTAAACTAAACTAAAAAATAAAATAAATCTAAAAATAAAACCTAAATAAAATAAAAACTAAACATAAAATAAAAAATAAAATAAACCTAAAATAAAATAAAATAAAAATAATAAACCTAAAAAAAATAAACCTTAAAATAAATAATAAATAAAACCTAAACCCTAAACTTAAAAAAAAACTTAAACTTAAAATAAAATAAACCTCAACCTAAACTAAAATAAATAAAACCAAAACCTAAACCTAAAATAAACTAAACCTAAACTCTAAACAAAATAAAATAAAATAAACTAAAAAATAAACAACCTAAGCCTAAAAAATAAAACCTAAAACTACCTAATTAAAAAAAAAACCTAAACCTAAACCTAAACCTAAACATAAAAAAAATAAAACTAAACTAAAAAATAAACATAAACCTAAACCTAAACCTAAAATAAACTAAAATGAAAAATCTAAATGAAAATAAATAAACTAAAATAAATAAAAATAAAAAATACACCTAAATAAAAATTTAAAAAAAAACTAAAATAATAAAAATAAACTAAATAAAATAAATAAACCTAAACCTCTCAGTTTACTTACTTTTTTTAAAAAATAATAAACCCTAAACCTACAACCCTAAACCTTAAACTAACCCTAAACCCTAAATTAACCCTAAAACCTAATCCCTAAACCTTAAACCCTAAACCCGAAACCCTAACCCTCACCCTAAACCCTAAACCCTAAACCCTAAACCTAAACTTAAACCTAAACCCTAAATTAAACCCTAAACCTAAACTAAACCTAAACCCTAACTAAACCCTAAAAAAAAACCCTAAACTAAATTTAAAACTAAACTAAACCCTAACTTAAACCTTAAAACTATAACCCTAAAGAAACACTAAACTAAACCCTAATCCTAAATCCTAAACCTAAACCCTAACCTAAACAAAATCTTAAAACCCTAAACTATAAACCTATAATTTTAAATTATAAAACCCCAAACTCTAAGACTACACTAAATAAAAAAGCTAAACTTAAACTAAATAAAACCTAAAAAATAAAATAAAATAAATAAACCTAAACCTAAATAATTTTAAAAAAGAAAATAAAATAAAAACCTAAACTAAAATCTAAACCTAAACCTAAAAATAAAATAAAATAAGAAAATAAAAATAAACTAAACTAAAATAAATTAAAACCTATGCTAAACTATAAAAAAACCTAAATAAAATAGAAACTAAAATTAAAATAAAATAAATACTAACTAAAAACCTAAACCTAAAAAACAAACCTAAAAATAAATTAGAAGAATAACCTAAACCCTAAACTAAAAAAAAACTTAAACCTAAAATAAAAATAAAATAAACCAAAACCTAAACTAAAATAAGCTAAACTTAAAATAAACTAAACCTAAACCTAACCCTAAACTAAATAAAATAAAATAAACTAAAAATAAACTTAAACCTAAACTAATAAATAAAACTAAAAAATAAACTAAAAAATAAACCTAAAATAAATACCTAAAGCCTAAACTTAAAAAAAAACCTAAACCTAAATCTAAAAAAAGAATAAAACCTAAATCTAAAAAAACCTAAACCTAAACCTAAATCTAAAAACTCAACTAAAAAATAAAAAAGAATTAAAACTCAACTAAAAAATAAACCTAAACTTAACAGATAACCAAAAATAAAAAACATAAACTATACTAAATAAACCTAAAATTAATAAACTAAATAAACTAAATAACCCTAAACCTTTATGTTTACTGAATTTAAAAAAAAACCCAAACCCTAAATCCTAAACCTTAAACCGTAAACCCTAAACCCTAAAACTAACTCTAATCCCTAAAACCTAAGCCAACAACCCTAAACCTAAAATCTAAACCCTAAACCCTAAAATCCTAAACTCTAAATCCTAAACCCTAAACCCTAAACCCTAAATCCTAAACCTTAAACCCTAAACCCTAAAACCCTAAACCCCCTAAACCCTAAACCCTAAACCCTAAACCCTAAATCCTGAACCCTAAACCGTAAACCCTAAACCATAAACCATAAACCCTAGAATGTACAACCCTAAACCCTAAACCCTCATAATGGGTAGAAACTTGATGGTAGGAACATCACTATCAACTAGGCTCAGTCTAGATCTAGCATTGGAGGCGAAGGCGAAAGTGGTAATTTTTGAAGGGGTACAGGGGGATCTGGAGGTGCTAGTGGATATGGAGGTGGTGGTTGGAGTAGTGGAGATTATCGAGGCAGGAGGTGCAATGAAACTTACAGCCATGGTTGTAGCGGAGAGAGAGTTCGGGGATATGATGGCTGATCCGCTACTCGAGAGGTGGGCATAGTTCTGATGGGAACTGGAGAAATTGAAGAATGACCAATTTGATCTACTACTTATGGAACTGCATCTTTACGGTAGAGACGGTTCTACTTATCTAGAATTTTTGATTTCCTCTATGGGTGCTCATTTTTTATCAATGTCATCACTTGTGTCTTAGAAAATATGGGGTGCTACTTGGTTGATGAAATTGAAAAGAAGAAATGTTGAATTTGACTTTATTTTATCTTAACAAAAACCTTAAACCTTAAATTAAAACTTAAACCTTACGCCTAAAACCTAAATCCTAAATCATAAACCCTAAACCCTAAACCCTAAAAACCCTAAACCCTAAATATTAAACTGTAAACCCTAAACCCTAAACCTTAAACCCTAAACACTAAAACCCTAAAGCCTAAAACCTAAACCCTAAACCCTAAAACCCTAAACCCTAAACACTAAAACCTACAACCCTAAACTCTAAACTTTAAACCCTAAACCCTAAACCTTAAAAACCTAAAAACTTAAATTTAAATTAAATAAAACCTAAAAATAACATAAACAAAAAAACCTAAATCTAAAGAAAATAAAATAAAATAAAATAAAATAAAAAGCTAAACCAAAGCCTAAACCTAAAAATAAAAATAAAATATAAAATAAAATAAAATAAATAAAAACCTAAACTTAACTAAAAAAAAAATAAACCTAAAATAAAAATTAAATAAAATAAAATAAACCTAAAATAAATTAAAAAAACTAAACTAAAATAGAAACTAAATAAAAAGCTAAACATAAAAAATTAAATCTAAAAATAAATAGAAAATAAAACCTAAACCCTAAACTAAAAAAAACATAAACCTAAAATAAAATAAAATAATCAAAATAAAGTAAACCTAAACTAAAATAAATAAAACTTAAACCTAAAACTAAACTAAACTAAACCTAAACCTAAACCTAATGTAAATAAAATTAAATAAAATAAAAATAAACTAAACCTAAACCTAAACCTAAACTAAAAAATAAAACCTAAAAATAAAGCTAAAATAAAAACCTAAAACCTAAACATAAAAAATTAAAATAAAAATAAAAACTTAAACCTAAAAATATCAAATAAAATGTAAACTAAAAAAAAAATCAAATTATACTACAATAAATAAACCTAAAATAAATAAACTAACCTAAATAAAAATAAAAATAAACCTAAATAAAAAATAAAATAAACTAAAATAAATAAATAAATAAACTAAATAAACCTAAACCTTAATTACTTAAATTTAAAAGCATAAATAAAACTATAAACCCTAAACCTAAAACCCTAAAACCTAAACTAAATCCTAAACCTAAACTCTCCAACAACCTAATCCTAAACCTAAACCTAATCAACCTTAAACTTAAACCTAACCTAACTAAACCATAAACTAAAACCCTAAACCCAAACCTTAAACCCTAAACCCTAAATCCTAATCCCTAAAGCTCAAATCCTAAACCATAAACCCTAAGCCTAAACACTAAACCTTAAACCCTAAACCATAAACCCTAAACCCTAACCCTAAACCCTAAACCCTAAACACTAAAATCGTAAACCATAAAACATATAACCCTAAACCCTAAACCTTAAACCCTAAACCTAATCGAAATGCTAAACCCTAACCCTACACCTTAAAACCTAAACCCTAAACATAAACCTAAAGTAGCTAAATAAATTAAAAAGTAAATTGAAACCCTAAAAGCTAATAAACTTAAACCCTAAGAATGGGTAGAACCTTGACCACAGAACATCACCAACCGTGCTCCCGAGATCTCATGGTGGAGGCAAGGTGGAGTGTTTATCATAGTGGTGGTGGGGATCTAGAGGTGCGGTAGATATGGAGGTAGTGCTATGGTGGAAGGAGGAGAGCGGAGGTTACATCCATAGTGGTGATGGAATGAGAGATCGTGATTTGGGCGATCTGCTACGAGAGAAAGGGTGATGATGGGAACCGGAGAAACTAAAGAATGGACGATCCGAACTTCTTATGGAACTGTCTTTATAGTAGACTGCTCATTTATCTTCATTTTGATTTGCTCTATGCTCATTTTTATCTATGTCATCGTTGTGTCATAGAAAACTTGGTGTGCTACTTGGTTTATGAAATTGAAAAGAATAAATGTTAAATCTGAATTTGTTCTTGATTAATAAAAACCATAAACCTAAAACCCTAAATGCTAAACTAAAACATAAACCCTTAACCTAAAACATAAACTGTAAACCCTAAAAACCCTAAACCCTAAACATTAAACCCTAAATCCTAAACCCTAAATCCTAAAACCTATAAACCTAAACCATAAACCCTAAACTATAACCCTAAACTTTAAAATCTAAACCCTAAAATCCTAAAGAGCTAAACCTAAACCAAAACCAAATAAAACCAAAAAATAAAATAAATAAAAAAACCTAAACCTAAAAAAATAAAAAAATAAATAAAACCTAAAACCACTAAACCAAACCTAAAATAAAATAAAATAATGATAAAACTAAACTAAAATAAAATAAATAACCTAAACTAAACTAAATAAGAAAATAATAAAATAAAAGCCTAAATAAAAAAAATTGAACCTAAAATAAAAAAATAAATAAAACCTAAACCTAAATCTAAAATAAAATAAATATAAAATATAAAATAAAATAAAAATAAAAAAACCTAAAAATAAACTAAACTAAATAACTAAATATAAATATAAATAAACTTAAATAAATAAATAAACTAACTAAAAAAATAAACTTAAATAAAAATAAAATAAAATAAATTAAAATAAATAAAAAACTAGTAAATAAATCGATCATTTAAATTTTTTTTAAAAAAACTCCTAAACCCTAAACCCTAAAACTGTAACCTAAATTCTAAACCCTAAACCCTAAACCTAATCCTTAAACCAAAACCCTTAACCCAAACTTAAACCCTTAAGCTAAACTAACTAAACTTAAAACACTAAGCTCTAAACCCTAAACCTAGACTAAACCTAAACCCTAAACCTAAAATTAAAACCTATATCAAAACCCTAAATCTTAAAACCTCAACTATAACCCTAAACCAACCTAATCCTAAACTAACCCTAAACCCTAAACCCTAAACCTAACCTAAACTAAAAAGCCTAAACACTAAACCCTAAACCTTCAACCCTAAACTTTAACCTTAAATCTTAAACCCTAACCTTAAATGCTAAACCATAATACCCAATCATTTCACTTTGGATTTCTCTCTTCAATATGTGAATTCATTTCATTAACCATTAATTCCTTTTTTCTATGGGTGCTTTAGTTGGTTGACCATTGCAAATTGATCAGAAATGAATATGAAATCTCATCCTTAGTGGCTTGAATCCTTGAATTGGACATTACCAAGAAACACCCAAAGAAATCTGGTTGGGATCTAAGAATTATGGTTACATGTCAAGAATTCAATTTGAAAATTTCCCTATCTTTTGTTCTCACTACAAAATCCATGGGTATGATAATCAATGTTTCATTCTTCATCCTCACCTAAAAATATCCAAGGAAACTTCTATTCCTAACCCTAGGCCGACCATTGTTAAATATCAAAAAGCTACTTAAAAAAAAGAATTTTTTGAAAGTTCCTAGTAAGGTTGTTTTACCTATTACCTCTTCTGTGCAATTGAAGGCTTCTAATGTGGACAATAATAGTTTTTCTAAACTTTTGGATGATGATTCTATATCCTCTGATTTGATCTATGCATCCTTGCTGGCTTTGATTGATGAAAATGAATCTTTAATTGAAAATATTAATGTGGATATTAATGTGATGCATCATTCAAATTATATGGAGAATATGGTTTTGGTTCCTCTTGATAATCAAGTTGCAAAACCAAATTCTAATTTTCAAGTCCAGAATGATTTAAATTCTCAAAAAGATTTGGTTTTGTCTAATAATTTGTGTATTGAAGAGGAAGGGCTGGGTGTTCACACTTTCCTTCTTAAAATATTTTATGCTCCCTCTTGCTATACCCAATGCTCATTTTCCTTTAAGAATTTATATAATATCTTGGAAGAAGGAGAACTCACTTCTAGACTTCTCCTAAATCTATGACTAATGTTGCTAAATCCTTTGATGATGATTATATGGGAAAAAAAATGGTTTACAAACTTATCATAATAAGAGAAAGAATGTTAAAATTTCTCTCCAAATTGTTAAAAAAATACTAGATTTGATGCACCTCCCTCTCCTCTCTCTTAATAACCTTTTCTTAACCCCATTTTATTTCCTTATGTTTAATTTTATTGTTTGGAATGTTAGAGGGATCGATTCTCTATTCATTATTAGAAATCTTTGTAGAGTTTATATATTTCTTTACTTATTGTTCTGAGCCTCTTATTCATGCTAATAAAATTAACCATGTTGCTAGAATGATCAGTTTCAATAAATTTTTCTCTAATGTTAGTAATAAGATTTGATGTTTTGGAATAATTTTGTTAATATTTTTATTCTTGATGATTTTCAATAGGTAGTCAACGCTCAAATCTCATAAGGTAATTATTGTGTTTTGGGTTCTTTTATTTATGAATCTTGCAATAGATCTGGTAAAAATTTTCTTTGGGATAATTTGAAGAATTTTGCTACATCTGTCAATAAACCTTGGTTTGTTGGAGGGGATTTCAACATTATTTTATTCTATGCTGAACAAAATGTTGGTTTCTCTCCTAATATTCATTCCATTAAAAAATTTTGCAATATGATCCTTGATTGTAATTTGATTGATATTGGTTTTAGGGCTTCTAATTATACTTGGTAAAGCTCTAGACTTTGGCAAAAGTTAGATCAAATTCTTTTAATACTCATTGGATTACTCAATGGCCTATTACTTATATAGATCATTTAAGCAACCTTGTTTGATCATGCTCCTCTTTGGTTTCTATTAAAGATACTTATAATATATTAAGAATTTCTCCTTTCAAATTTTAGAACATGTGGATTCAAAGATATTAATGTTGACATCACTTTGGAGTGAGTTCTCAACCTCATCTTCTTAGACCTAGGGATCTTCTAGAAACTAAGACTTCCTTAGCCATAAGACACTTCTAGTGATTAGGTGAACACTTAACCTAAACCTAAATACATAGCAGGGTTAATCATAGGACTAGACTACGCCTTAGGAATTAAGGAGACTCGCCTATCCTATAGCCTAAATCTGACCTGTGTTCACCTTCTCAAACCAAACCTCAAATTCAATTCAAATCCTAATCAAATTATTGAAGCCCATGATCGAATCAAAAATTGAAATCCTTCATAAGACCTATGATTTATCTTATGGACTTAGCCTTAGCCAAATCCAAATCAATCCAAATTCAATTAATTTTCTCATAGATCAACTCAACCCTTCAATCAATTTATCGAATTCAAACTCAAACTAAACTTCAAATCATGATCCAAACCTAAATCCAAATCTAAATCAAAACCTTTAAGCCAATTTCATGGACTCCAAGTTCAACCTAAAACCAATCAATCCTTCAATCATCATTCAAAGTTTTACATATAATCACAATCAAAATCATAAATCAAGTAAATCATTCATATTAAATTCATATCAAATGCAATTTTAGTCAAGTTTAAGCAAAATTAAATCAAATCATGATTTGAATGTTAAGTCACTAATATGTATAAAAAAAATGATAATAATAAATTTTAATTTAACATACACAATCCATTTGAAATCTAAAATTGAACTACAAGAGAGAGAGAGAGAGATTAAACCAATTCTAAACATCAAACAAAATTTATTCAATTAAATCAAAATAAAACTATAAATAAATGTTATATTTATAAATATATTAACCATTAAATCAAAATAATTAATTTATCAAATTATGAATCTATATTATGAACAATTATTAATCATAATTAAAATTAACTTATTTTATACACAACTTATAAATTTTCATTCAATTATTTACTAAAGTTATTAAAAATTGTAAAACTTTTAAATCATTTATTTAAAAAAAATCAAGTTTCACCAATTATTTTAGAAAAAAGGTGAAAAAAATAGAACTATTAAATGACCTACTCTTTGTTAATTTATGTGATCATGACAACATATAAAAAAATACAAAGAAATTAAAAATTGGAACATGGGAGAAGTTAGTAAAAGATAAAGTTGGCATCTCTCTCTCTCTCTCTCTCTCTCTCTCTCTCTCTCTCTCTCTCAGCTAGCAAAAACACAGACACACTAGAAAACAAAAAAATGAGGCCTTGTCCTTTTCTCATCCCTTCGTGCAAGAGAAGCCAAAGCCCTCTCATTCCTACTTCACTTGAGAGCTCTCTCCCATCCCAGATCCTAAAAAATAAAAAATAAAAAATATCTCGAGCACCTCCTCCGGATGCAAAGCTTAAAGAAACTCTCCCTCACGCCCATCTCTTCCTCTCAACCAAGCCTAGTGACCCATGCAAAGATCCACGCCTCCCTCTTCCAAGAGTGACCTCTTCCCTCACTTTCTCCAAAACTGAGACACACAGTAGCATGCAACAAGTAGCTAATTAAGACTTTTTTTATCCCAACTAGGCCCCATAAATCTTCCTACCTTCATAAAGCACCTGAGACATGCCATGAATTTTTTATTGATTGATCGAACCATGCCACTCGCATAGCCTGGTTGCCAGTGAACTATCCTTCAATGCCTGCATCCTCCTTCATAAATATTATGAATTTCTAGCTCCAAGCATTGGTCTCATTCTTCATTGCTTCTCCCATTGCATCACTGGTCATAGAAAACCCTTCAAAGTCCGCTGATGGTTCTATGGATTTAGTGTGAAGGAAGAATCTCTGACTAAAATTGTCAAGGCCGGTGATATGGTCCTCCATGAGCCCACCGTTGAGGTCTCCTTAGAGGAGATCAAATCAAATAAGATCCAGAAGATCATAGATGACATGATTGCAGTTATGCAGAAGGCTCCTAGTGTCAGCTTCGCTACTCCATAGATTGGTTTTCCTTTGAGGGAAATGAGCTGAATGACCATGGAATCGATGCAAGTATTGATCCAAAAAAGTATGCTAGGGGCTTAATTCCATCCTTCATGAAAGCCATCCTCAATGATCTGTACAGAAATTCCAAATCAAAGGCACTGCTGGTAGCTTGGAGGGTTCTTTAATGATCCATAGAGAATTTTGAACCTAATGTTCTCAATGCCCTAACACATCATATATATATGAGTGGAGATTATTATTCTTGAAGACACAAAGGAATACATTAGCTACACTCTTAGGAGTGAAACTAATGCACAAGACCGACCTTTTTAATCTCGTAATAATTAATCCAAAGCTTCAAAAGAAGGGAATCAAAATAGCTTTTGTTCTTTGAAAGATGTTTAAGCATTGATGGATTTATAGCTATGGTAGAGCAACATCTGGTGTGAAGGTCACATGTCACATTATTTTGGTCAACCTATCAAAATTGTGCTTCGGATGGATGGATCGCATATTATAACATCATGAGTTTGATCATCTAAATGAGACTATATATGTGATAAGATTGTTTAGAACATTTAGAAAAGTCAAGAATTTTGATTTTCCTCTTCCAAGAAGATGCCAAAATCCGTGTCTATGAGCATGTGAGGAAGCAAACCATAGGAGCAAAGAAAAAGAATGCTAGCTAAAGTATTGGTATGACCCAACAAGCACCTCAATAGGGCTTCATTTCTTCTTAATGAAGCCACCTCTTGGTCAAAATCCATCAGACATTAACTCCTATGAGGTACAATTCTTAAATGCTTAGAAAGCCTTAGGGATCTCATGTTTGATGTGTTGAATGCAAGCATCATTAGGATCCAACCTTTAGAGCATGTGCACCTTTACTTTTAATCATTTTGGCAGAGTTTAGAGACAAAAGTAAGACCATTCATTTTATGTGTTTGAAGTGAATAGTTTTGATTAGTCAAATGACATAGTGATTTGATTGCACCTATCAAGCCATGATTAACTCGTGGGCCATTTGATCTTTGATCGAATGATCATGATTAATCTAATATTTTATTTATTATTAAATTCAATCATATCTAAAAAGAGAGTTAATCAATCTTTAGAATAAAAAAAGAAAGAAATTACATGTGATCAAACAAAATCTAAAAAAATGTACAAATTAAATCATAAAATTAAAGTAAAACTTTGTATAAAAAAATTAACTAAACCAATAACATTATAAATATTATAATAAAAAATATAAAAATTTGTATGGACACAATTTATTAATGTCAATTATAAAAAAAATTCAATTCAATCTAATTATATGTTCATCCTAAAAGTCAAAAAGAAAATTTAGTTATGAGACATATTAATTATAATTAATTTAACTATTAATTACAATTGACTAAGCTTTATTTGATTAGTTATTCATATAGAATATTAGAGGAAAATAATTAGGATATCTTTCTCATTTAGAGGATAATTAATCAATTTGGCATATTAAATAAGAGAAATTGATTAATTAATTAATTATTTGATTAATCAAATTAAAATTACAATCATTTCTAGTCATCATTAATTAATTCATGGGATCTTTAGGTGTTTAATAGCCTAAAGAGAGTTAATGAAATTATGATTTATCCATATTTGTGGGAAAATAATAAAAGTAATTAATTTTTTAATCTAATTAATCAATAATTGTGAGCTAATTTCATGCTCTTTCATTTCTTAGTATCATTGCAAGTTTTCCATGCATATCATGTTGGCTCATAATTATTTAATTAATTACTTTAAGGTAAACATAGGTTAATTAGTAAATTTAATGCATATTACAACCTAAATTAATATATAAAATCCACATAATTACATTTTATTAAACAAAATCATTTCACAAACATGGGAATGGGTTAGGATCATCAAACTTTCTTTCATTTCATTAAATCAAATTGAAACATAAAAGTTAAAAGTGAGATAAGAAACTTTGGTTTCCTATTATGATTTTATTTGATATGATTGTCCTTATGAATTAATTTAATTGAATGAAATCATGTGTTTATGTTTAGTTATTCTTTTCCAATCATATTAAATGTTGTATGTCATTTGATTCATGCATTCATCTGTTGAAAAATTAACTACATCAAATGGTTCCCTTTATGTCAAGCTTGCATGTGTTCATCTAATTTAATATATGTGTGGCTATTATCACTATTATATCAAAGTTATTTTCAAAAGTTTATAAGTCAACTATTATATTTGGAGTGATAATAGTTATAAATATTTAAGCTTGCATGTGTCTATGGCTTAGAACATGTGATATGGAGTTCTCTTCTTTTAGTCTATATGGATTTACATAAAGTTTGAATGTTAACATGTGTATAGTCCATTTGAAAAGGACATGACATTTGTTTGGATTCATTCCTATGTCTTTCTATGTTAGAATTTAGATAGAACTTTCACATGTATAAATAATTCAATTGAAAGAAATATAACTTTTGTATAATTTTCATTCTTATAGTCACTTGTACATTCATGTGTATTCAAGAATAGTGGGTATATCTAGTCTGACATTCAGGGACACTTTAAGTAGCCCCAAGGAGGGTTTTACCTCACTTTTTAACAAATGGCAAGTATCGCTTAAAACTTTATACATTTCTATGTGCATTTAGCTAATGAATGAAAATTTCTTATTCAACTTTAGCTCACATGTATAAATAATTCAATTTAAAGAAATACAACTTTTGCATGATTTTCCATTCTTGTAGTCATTTGTACATTCTTGTGTATTCAAGATATAATTTGATAATCCAGGGATGTGAGGCTTTAAGTGTCCCAAAGGAGTCTTTACCTCATTCCATAATTTTAACAATGGCCAAGTATCCGCTTAAAATTTATACACATGTGCATTTAGCTAATGAATGAAAATTTCTTTCTACAAATACACACATCTACATTCATCATCTAAGTGTGCTAAAACATATTGTATGTCTAGGTATATTTAGGATTAATATCATATGCATGTTGCATGTGATGGAGATCAATGATTAAACATATGTCATGTGATAGTAATTCGATTGAATTAATCTTAAAATGCTTTTAATATTAAATAAGATTATTTAAAGTGAGCCTAAACTTAGGATTAAGTTAAAATGTGTAATATGCCATTCACTAAAGAGAAAATCAAATTAACATGCTTTAGAAAGTGGCTTAAGGTAAGGATCAAAGATGGAAATCCTCTTTCTTCTCTTTATAACACTTAGTTGCTATGTAATCAAATGAAACAAACGAAAACATAAATTTAAATTCGCATATAAATTAAATAACTTCAAGTGAAATCAACCCTGCATGTTAAATTAAATCTTTCTATACTTAGAAAACTACAAATCTAATGCCTAGTAAGACACAGCACACAAGCCTTAACACACACATTAGAATTATGTCACCACTTCTAGCTTTTTGAGGTGTTGGTATGATGTATATTTTTGTGAGGTATTATTAGAATGGATCTTAATGTATGCCTCAGAGATTGGTGGTAGGTCAGATTATCTTAATCATGTTTTCATGGGATTATGCTTAATCTTAAAAATAAATATAAATGCCTCTTTAGGTTGCTTAATCCCCCTAAGCATAATCCAAGTTAGACAGTTTGGTTAACCATGTACATAAGTCCAAAATATGATATAATTTCTTGGGATTGTATGTATGTTTAACTAACCTCTATTGAGGTGTAGTTAGATTTACTTTACTATTCTTAATGTAATTTTGAAATTAGAATTAGGATTAGTGCTATGGGGATAAGGATGAGCAATGGCAAAAGGCTTTGTCCTAGACCATGTGATGCCTTTGAAGTGGAGAAAATAAAATCAAAGGAAAAAATGAAGACATGTAGAATGAAGAAGGAAGAATGAAGACCTCATAGCATTCATTCATTATAAATTATAATATTATTTTGTAATTTTGGGTAGATAAGGGTAGAGCTCTACATCTTTATTTGGGTTGTATGACGGTATTTGATTGATCAACCTTTTGTTTTTAATGATAGTAATAAAATTGGTTGATGATTTATTTAGATTTACTAGAAATGGCATGCTTTCCATATTTTATTAAATGATTGATGTTTGAATGTATGGCCTAGATGCGATTAGGATCATTGGGAAAATAAATCTTTACCCAACTACAACTCATAACTAAAGTTTTAAATAATTCATAACCTCATAAAGCCTAGGCATTAATCAAGATAATTAAAAGATAGTAAACCCTTAGTTGAATGTTGTATGTCTCACATCATGCATGCATTTTGTTTCACTTGCTAAGAGATTTTCCATCCTTTCACATGGAAGGCTTGACCTTGAGGGCCTCCTGGAGGAAAACACCTCTTTCTCATTGATTTAGCTAATAAGCTAACTTCATCATGCATATAGGCATACAAAATGCCAAAACCTTTGTCAAAATAATGTGCCTAAAATAAAATAAAATTTGAAATATTTGCATTTGTAGTCATTACTCATTACTCTGTGGGAGTTTAAGGACTTTTATCTCTTTCTATGTTAATAATAGCCTATCTTCCAAATGCATAATACTTGCTTGCATGGTTTTAAAATTGTAGGAGTAGTTAGCTGGCGGCCACTCCATGCAGTTATAAGCCCAACAATCAGGTGGTTTATTCTCTCTTGTGGAGGTAAACCTTATGCCCATTTTTTCTTAGACCTAGGTCATGCTTTGGCTTATGCTAAGGCTCCCTAGATATAGGGTCTGAGTTTGTTGTTTCCTTCGAGCTACTTGCATAAATCCTCACCTTTTAGGCATTTCCACAACCTTGTGTTGTTTGATTATAAG
This sequence comes from Cymbidium sinense, assembly GCA_021442155.1. Classification (NCBI taxonomy): domain Eukaryota; kingdom Viridiplantae; phylum Streptophyta; class Magnoliopsida; order Asparagales; family Orchidaceae; genus Cymbidium; species Cymbidium sinense. Next base: position 104,309 of record JAKCPB010001943.1, on the reverse strand, counting down.
TCATAGCTTTATAATAAAATGTCAACTTCAATAAAATTAATCTCTTTAACTTTAAACATATAAATCCCAACAATAGGAAAGATTAATTCTCACTAGGCTTCCTACTATATTTCCTACTCATTCTCTTTGGCTTCATATAAAGTCTTCTCCTTGAATAATCATAATTGATTTTCCTATACAAATAAATCCTTTGATAATCATCCTTAAAATCTTGGAGACCTTAATTTCTACTTGAGAGTATTCTAAGGAATTTCCATTCCTTAAGATGTAATTAACTATGGGGGCTTGATCAATAGGGAACTTAATGAACTCGGCTTAAAATAAGCCCTACTTTACTTCTCCATGTAAATTAGGGGAAAGATCTCTAGTATATTCAATCATACTTATGAGTCTATTATGATTAAGTTCAATATAGTGATGATTTCTATCTTTGAGATAGTGCATCTTTCCTTAATATTGTACTTGATAATAAGTACTTAAGATGCTTGTACCACTTCTAAAAATAAACACCGTAATTAAATTTTGATGTCTAAAAATTGGAAAGCTATATATCATGATAATTGATTAGGGGATGAATAGGCTCTAGTTTAAACTAAAATGACTTAAAAAAATCTAGTTTGTGAATAAGTATTATTTTAAAATCTTTTGCTAATATCAAGGATATGGAAAATTTGGTTTGTGATCTTCAAATTTACTATGATGGAACCTTAAGATTATGGACTTGAATGAGGTGAAGGATAAACTTATTAATTTTCAAAATATGGAAGAAACTTATTGGCAAAAAAGTGCTAGTAAACATAGGAGATAATGAGAGAATAGGTATTTATATTTTTAGTTAATAAAAAGAGCTCTAAATAATTTTTTCAAAATTAAAAATGATAATGGAGAATGGATTATGGAGAATAATGATATTAAGGATTCAATTAATTATTTTAGAGATATTCTTAATAAGAGTTTCTTATGAAACTATTTCTAAATTGTGCTAGATTCCTTCTATTATTACCAATGATGAAAATGCTTTTACTATTTTGCCTAATGAAGATGAAAATTTTAAAGTTCTTAATAACACATAAACATAGATTCTCTTGCTAGTCCATAGGGTTTCACTACTCAATTTTTTCAAAAATGTTGGTTTATTATTAAAAATGATTTGATTGATTTTATGGTTGATTTCTTTATTGGTAATCCTTTTCCTAGATATTTTCTAGCACTTCTATTATTCTCACCTAAGAAAGATAATATGGACTATTGGAGTGAGTTTAGACCTATTAGTCTTTGCACCTTCTTCAATCCAAAATTATTAGTTCTTTTCTTCATAAGATTATCTCTCTCAACCAAACTTGTTTTGTTAGAGGTAGGTCTATTTCTTATAAAAATTTACTTTCTCAAGAATTAATTCATGATTTAGATGTTAAGACTAGAGGTGGAAACACTCTTTTCAAATTTGATATTAACAAAGATTTTGATAATATCTCTTGGATTTCTTTTCATGTTCTAAATTTATTTGGGTTTTCTAATAAATTTATTTTTCTATTAAAATTGTATTAATAATGCCTATTTTTATTTTGCTTAATGGGAAACTTTGAGTTTCTTTCCTTCCTCCCATGGCTTAGGGCAAGGGGATCCTTGATCTCTTACTTTATTTATCATTGATGTTGAATACTTATCTAGGAGCATGAATGATTTATTCTTAAATAATCATAGTATGTATTATAGAACTATTGGTGGTCTTCTTGTTTCCCATTTAAGCTTTGTGGATGATTTTATTAGTTTTTGCAATGCTTCTATTCATCATATGAAGAATCTTAAGAATTTTTTAAATACATTTGGTAAAGAAAGTGGTCTTACTATCAATGATAACAAAAGCTATTTTATTACTTCTCCAGATTCCAATAATAAAATCAATCACATCCTGCATATCACTAATTTTATACATCAACATTTACCTCTTTATTCTCTTTTAAAGGTCCAAAATGATCACATCTTTTGATGAGTTAATTCAAAAGATTTTAAATAAAATTTTTATTTGGGAATTTCATTTACCTCCTTTGGTGGTAGGCTCACTATTCTTAAAAGCACTCAATTCAATGCCACTATATTTGATTCAAACTATTATTCCTACTAATTCTACTCTTATCAATTGTCGCTTGCTTAATAAATTTTTTTGGGGATCCAATAATTCAATTAAAATGCATTGGACATTCAAGTATAGATGTTGTGGTCCTTTGAAGGTGGTCTTGCAAACTTATTCTTGAAGCTACTACTTCTCTCATAAGCTCTAGTGGAATTTTAGAAAGAATGATATTTTAGCTAATTTTATGATGAAAAATACCGCCAAGGTAAACACCCTCTTATCTGCTTATAAGTTGGTGACTTTTTGGTTTGGAAAAGGCTTTGCTTCATTAAATGGGTTACTGAATCCTTAATATCTTGGGGGTATGCATTCGGGTTCATCCATCTTTTGACAAGATAATTAGATTGGTAATAGCTCTATTAACTCATTTTTATCTACACACTTTACTACTACTATCAAAGTTAACTCTTTTTGGCTTAAAAATAATTAGAATGAAATTAAACTTGAGAATTATATATATATTTTTCTTTCTGATAATTTTAGAAACGTCCCTATTTTTTCTAACAAACCTGATCTAATTCTTTTTAAGCTCTCTTACAATGGTGATTTCATTCTTAAAGAGGTTTAGAAGTTTATTAGAGATAACCAGAACTCCTCTAATGTTTTCATTAAACTTTGAAACAATATCATTCCCATTTCTTATTCAGTTTTAGCTTGGAGGATTTTGAATAATTATCAGAGATTTATAGAATAAAGGGTTTTATTTAACTTCAGCATTATTGTTTCTTTCATATTGAAAATGTTAATCATGTTTTTTTCAATGGTATCATTACTTTCAAATTATGGATATGGTATGATAATTTATTTAACACTAATTATTTTCATGGTTCCCTTTCTTTATATCAACTTCTTGAAGCTTGTTTCCAAAAAATTGTGAAAGGTCATATGAAAATCTTAATTTCTATTACTTATATTTTGTTCATTTGGATGGATAGAAGTGATGCTAAATTTCATGGTATTCCTATGAATCAAAAAAGGATCCTAGCTAGAACTAAAGAAAAAATTCATGCTTTGTTTAATGCTAATTTAATTAGTAACATCCATTTTAGAGGTTACAAATTTGTGCCTAAAAAATTAGGTCTTATTATGCCTAATGTTTCTTTCAATAAGGTTATTAGGATTATCCATTGGATCAAATCTAATGATCACTTTATTAAAATCAATACCTATGGTTCATTTTCATCTAATAAATATGGTTGTGGTGGTATTATTAGGCATTCCAAAGGTACTACCATTTGTGCTTTTGCTTATCCCTCCAAAGCCTATTTTGTTATTTATGCTGAGCTTATGGCTGTTAATAAATCTATTAATATTTTTTGAATAAAGGCCTATTTAATATTTGGATTGAAGTTGACGCTCTTCTTTTACTTGATATGCTCAATTCTAGTAAAATGGGGAATACTGACTTATTTTATCTCCTTAATCACATTAAAACCATCCTGTCTCAAGTTTACTACCAAAATTTTCATATTCTTCATGAAGATAATACTTATGTAGATTTCCTAGCCAATTTGGGTGCTAAATTAAATGAGCTCACTATATCGATAATCAAAACTTACTAAGTCGCTTTTGTGCTTTCCCATATTGGGATTGCTTGTTGTTATTCTTTAAGGTCTTGGCTAACCTCATTTTCTATGAGTGTGCCTTCTTTGGTGTGGATCCTATTGTTTCTACCTCTACCTAGTTGTATGGTTTTTATTTGAAGTGTGCTATTCTTCATTTTGTCTTAGTTGGGATTTTGGTGGTTGATGCTTTCCTTTCCTATTTTGGCTTGGTGACTACTAATTGTTGGATGTTCCCTCTAACTTGTGGCTTGAAGGTTGATGTTTTGTGGTTAGTGCCTTCATGTTTTATCTTTGGTGATGGCTATTTATTTTGTGGGGTCTAGAAGGGACCTTATTTTCTCGGTCGCATTTTCCTTTGGTTTGTCACTGGTGGGTTGGTGGTCCCTAAGTTTCCTTAATGCTTTTCCTAGCTAGGTGATTACCATAATTATTTCTTTATTATTTTTGGTGGCCTCCTATTGGGTTGCTATTTTACTATCGATCTTTCCTGAATGAGGTTTACCTCATATATGGTTTCTTCCTTATTTGAGTTAGATCTTCTATTGTTGTGGTGGTTGGTTGGGCCTTTGGGTCAATTGATTAGTCTGTTTGGTGGTGGGTTTTGGATGGCTATGTTGGCTGGTCTTACATCCTCAATTGGTGGAAGATCTAGGGGGTTGTTGGTGCTTTATCTTTGGTTTTGATTTAGCCTAGTAGAGGTTATTTGTTCTCTGCTATTTTTTCTATTTTATTGATTGGGGCTTAGTGGTTTGTTTTCATTTGGTTTGGCTTTTTAGTGTTTTGATCTACTCCTATAATGGTCTTCCTCTCTTGGCTGTAGCTTCTTATCTTTTTCTTTTGCTTATTTGGGTGGCTCTTAGCTATGGTCTATTTTTCCAAGCATAAATGTTGTTTGCTAGTGGACCTGGGTGGCATTATTATTGTTTGTTTGTTTTGTTTTGTGAGCTCTTGGATTTTTTAGTCTTTGTTTTAATGACATTTTAGATTGGATGGTCAAGGCTATATAGTGGATATTATTTTGCCTTGGGAGTGACTTGGTTTAGTGTCTTGATTTTATTTTTTGTATACCTCTTTTTGGTGTATTTTTTCTCTTTGTTTCCTAATACCCGCTTTGTTTATGATGGTGGTTTTATTACATTTGTTGTTCTTAGTAGAAATTTGTTGGATGCTCCTTTGGTCTTTTGATTATCTATCTTTGGAGGTGTGGCTCCTCTTTATCTCTTACTTGCCCCTTGGTTATCCTCACTGGATTGGATTGGTGTCATTCCCCCCCATTTGGGTATTAGTTTGGTGTTGCTTCGTGACAATCGGATGATTCTTGGCTTTGGGCCTATCTTTTCAACCTTTATCCCTTAATGATGCGCACTTTTGGTATTTCTCCGGTGTTGGCTTTGGTGATTTTCTTGTATTATTGTTGTCCCCGATGGATGGCTAGTCTACCTTACCGACTTTGTTTTGGTGGCTTTGTGCTTGGATGTTCTATTTATTGGTTGGAAGAGTAGGATGATCATCTCTGATGACCTCTACATGAGGTATGTCCTATGATGGCCTCCTCTCTCTTTCTTCTTGGTAGCACTATTTATAATTGTACCCTTCCTCAAGTTTGAATGCTTACATATAGCGTTTCAAGATTTAAAAGCAAAGCCTTTTCTTTACTTTGCTCTTCTCTTGCTCTTTCTCTTTTTGGATGAAATGAAATATTAGGGAAAGGATAAAGACATCCTAATCTAAGCTGCTTACTATTCAACAATATGGAGTCCAAATAATTAAATAATTATAGTTCATATTTAATTATCACTTAATTAAGTTAAGAATGTAATTATAGAATCAATCAATTTGCTTAATTAACCAAACCCAATATATTCCAAGAAAAATAGAGGTAGAGGTCATCTAAACATCCTCAAAAGTTTGAAATAGGATGATTTAATAAGCTAATAAGTTTTAAACCTTAATTAACCAAAATTACAATTCAAATTAATTAAAGATAATTTTAATGGATTTCTCTCTAAAATAAGTTTTAGAATGAGCATTTGTATTTTCAGATTTTATAATATGAATTTTAAAAGTTTTATCATTAAAAATGGATTACTTAACATAAGACCTAATGTGCCCATATGGTAATGACACTTTCCACATGGTGCCATGAGATTGGTTATTTAAGTTATCACATCGCATAAAGTTATAACGCTCATGAAAACATCAAAGATTGGATTACCATGATCAAACCCACGCTAAGTAGGATTAATTTGGTTGATCTAGCATGATTTGATCATGACCTATCATAATAGACGGTCCATGACTGCTCTCCTGGAGATAGAGATCGCCCATCATTTGCTCGACCGAGCTTACTAGTTCAATGGAGATCAAATTGATTCCACACCATCGAAGCAAAATGAAGATATCTCAAGGTGGAAATCTCATGACATGCAACTTTATTCAAAAGCTCCAAACCATTTTAAGCTAAACCTTTCAATGGCATACCAGAGCTATGACTTCCAAAGATTGAGGAAGATAAAATGAAGCCCTATTGGCATGAGCTTTGATTTGAGTGGATTTCTAAGGCCAAAATGGATGGAAGTGGTCACTTTGATCAAGCTCCACCCTCCAATCAAAAGCTTGGGAGATGATTCAAGGATAAAGTTAATTGCACTTTGATGGAGGTTTAAGTGAATTGAAATTGTATTGGAGATCCCCTATTTTATTTTTCTATAAAATTGATAGAGGAAGTGTTGGGGAGCTCAAGAAACCTTGGAAATCACTGTGTGTCAAGGTAAGAAGAATGAGGAGGTATCCTCATTGGATCGATCACTATACTTATTATTTGATCAATTGGAAGGGGAATCACCAGCCCACTTGAGAGTAGTAGGGTGTGAGAGTGGATGTCATGGGAGTGGTGGGTCTGTTATGGCTTTCCAAGTGTTCCAATAGGAATAGGGAGCTCACTTCACCTCCCCATGAGTCATGGCAGACCCAACCACCCTTGTGTCAAGTTAACCTGTGTCCTTGGTGCCTAAGTTGACCAATGGATTGCTGCCAAGTTACCAAAGAAGAGAAATGACCATTCCCAAGTGATTTCTCATGTGATGCTGGGTATCTTGGTCATTTGGCAATGGATTTGATTTGGGCAGATTTGAGATGAGTCAAAACTGGGTTAGCCCAAATTTTGAGTAATTTGGAGTTAATTTAGTTCGATTTGGCATAATTTGACCTATTTAGGTCAAATTAGGTTAGGTTGGGTCAAGTTGACCAATTGGTCAAATTGGATCAAACCAAGGGTTGGATGAAGTTCACATGACCATTTGGAGTGTATTGGTGTCATTGGTTTGGTTCAATTTGCTTTGGATTTGATTTTGGCTTTTTGATTCATATAGGTCAAATGGGTCAAGTTGACCAATTTAAAATTGGCCAAATTATTGGGTTGGGTGTTGGTTCAAGTACAATTGGTTATTTGAAAATGATTATAGGCTTTGGTTTGAATCAATTTGGATTTAATTTAGATTTTGGCCAATTTGATCCTTTAGGTCAATTTAGGCTAAGTTTGGTTAGGTTGACCAACTAGTCTAATTGGGCTCAATAATGGCTTTGGTCAAGTTCAATAATGAATTTGGAATGAACTTGAGCCATTGGTTGCAATCAATTTGGTTTAGGTTGTAATTTGGCTAGTTTGAGTTCATATGGGTTAAAGGGTTGACTTGGTCAATAGGCTAGGACTTTTGACCCAATTCATGCCAATTGATTAACTTAGAAAGATCAACAATCATGACATGAAGTTTGGATTGGCCTAATTCACTTTGATTTGAATTGAATTGGATTTTGGTTCATGTAGGACAAATTGACCACTTTAGGTCAAGTCAGCTAATTGGTTTTAGTTGGCTTGATTTTGAGTTGAGTTTGATTTAAGTGAGTTTATATATGAATTTGACATATACATATAAATTGCAATTGGTCGTTCAAATGAGTTTTGGTTTGAATATTTCAAGTCAAATGGGCTAGGTAGATTTACTTGAGTTGATTTTGATTTGGCTTGATGATTGTAGTTTTCATTTATATTTGGATAAATGATTGAAGGAATGATTGATTTAAGAGAAAATCCATTAATTTTTCCTTGATTTGGATTTGATTTGGTTAAGTCCAAGAATTGTCTTAAATGGTATAAATTGGATTTTAACTTGATTTTGGATTTGGTTTTGCCAATTTGAATTTATATTTCATTTATATTTAAGAATATAAATGAAGATATAAATGATTCATGAGAAAATCATTTGATTTTTGAGTGGTTTGGAAATAAATTTGACCAAACTTAAGGATGTAGGTCGAAAGGGCTTAAGTAGGGAATTGATTTAGTTTGATTTATTTTTTGTCATTGGAAGGTGGGTTTCATTTAAATTTGTGAGTATAAATGATGAGTAATAGGTTTATAAAGAAACCAATTGATTTTGGGTTGATTTGTATGAGATTTGGCTAAATGGAGATAGGTCCATAGGGCTTAAGAGGGATTTTGGTTTGATTTTGATTTAGTTTTGCTATTTGAGTTTATATCTCATTTATGTTTGTGAGTATAAATGAAGATATAAATGATTCATGAAGAGATCAATCAAATTTGGGTTAAATTGGGAGGAGATTTCACTAGGTTTATATGGAATTCCACCATGGCTTTGAGAGGATTTTGATTTTGGATTTGATCATGGGTTCAATCATTTGGTTTGGAATTTGGATTTGGATTTGATAAATGATTGAGGGATTGAATTGATCTTGGAGAAAATCAATTGAATTTGTTAAGGCTAAGTCCATAAGAAAATCAAAGCTTAGGAAGGGTTTTGATTTTTGGATTTGATTATGGGTTTCAAACATTTGGAATTTGGATTTAGATTTGGTATTTGAATTATGTGGTTTTGTTTGAGGAGGAAAGCATAGAGTTTAGCATGGGGTAATTCTTCCTAAGTCCCTAAGGCATAACCTATTCCTATAGCTAACCCTTCTAAGTCTCTAGCTTAGGTTAAGTGTTCACCTAATCACTAGAAGTGTCTTAAGATTAAGGAGCTCTTAGTGTCTACAAGAGTCCTAGATCTATGATGAAAAAGTTGAGAACTCCCTCTGAAAATGAATCAACAAGAGTAGTTTCAGCAAAACTCCCTATAGGAATTGTCTGACTACTTTGAGTTGATATAAGTCCCCCATGACACTCTCTTAGTAGTTAATATTTTTCCACCAACAAGTTACCCGTGATCATTCTTTCTTGAAGATGTAAGTTTGCTACACATTCTTTCCGATGATGTTGCACACATACTAGGTTTTATATCATTGACATCAATGGGTCACCCAAGTAGTGGTCCCTACTTAGGAAGATGTAGTCTACTATGCTTTCTTCATGGTACAACCATTGCAATCGAAAGGCACCCTTAGGTCGGATAGTCTTGCTGGTACTACCCTTTGGATTAATCTCGAGATAGGCCAACATAGCTCTTCTCGGATCCATTGCAATCGATGGGATCCATCAAATTAATCTTGACTACTGAAATAAGTCTTCAAGCATTCACTAGTCTCAGTGTTGATTTTTGTCCATCAATAAGTCACCCCAATGATTGTTCCTCACTTTGAAAGATGTAAGTCGATATGCTTTCTTTAGCACAACCTTGTAAAGGTAACCCCAGTCGAATAGATCCTGGCCAGGTAGACTACCCCTTTGGACTTATAAATTTGAGATAGGGCAAGGCCAACATTCTTGGGTCCATCACACACCAACGGGATCCCCAACATAACACACCAAATTAAATTAAATTAAATCAAATAAATATAAATCAAATTAATCATCAAGACTACTTGAGTTGAGAAAGATCCTCAATGTCTATTAGTCGGTTTGATTTGTTGTGCCATCAATAGATCACCACGATGACTAATTACTTTGGAAGACATTTCTGCGCTTTCTTTCAAGCCATTGCACACCAAAGGAAACACTTAGATCGATAGCTACCCCATGGGGTGGACTACCCTTTGGATTTGTAAATCTAAAATAGGGGGTGTCGTCTCTATCCATCGCATACGCATGGTCCATAACAAACCAAATTCAAAATCAACCATTATAGTGGAGTCAAATTAAACATATCAAACAAACCAAACTTCACCCGAGGTAAATCAGATTAGTCTCTAGTAGAGCCTAAAATCAAATAAATAACAAATTCAACCGTGCTTATGTCCCTGGATGAACCCTCAATTCAAAATCATTCTCCCAAGAGCCATAAGAAATCCAATCAAACCCTTATCCCGGGATACAAACCTACTTCCCAAGTGGAAGGTTCACATTCTCAATCCTAAGATTCAAATCCATATCCCTAGCAGATATGCCTCAACATCAATTAAACTAAAATAAATTATCCCTAGTGGATTATAGATTCTTATCCTTAGTGGAGACACACCAAAACTAATCATATTCACAATCAAACTCAAATCCATATCCCCAACGGATAGCTTGAACCTTTCCTAGTGGAAGGTTCATATAGTCAATCCCAGGATTTCTCCTTTATGCCCTCAAGCATAAACCTCTCACATGTCATGCCCAATGCATGTGTGATCCCTTAGCGTTTCTCCTTCATATCCTTAACATGAAATTCCAACCAAATCTACTTTGTTCTTTATGCCATTAGCATAAGTTGAGTTGCATTAAGATCATGATTTTATTTTCACTTAAATTGATCATTTTGTTAGTATTTGCAATTTTGATGTTGTTGATCATCTCCATCGTTAATAGCATGTGTGCCTTGTCATACACACCCTATTGTGGGTCCTTTGTTGACCTCACTTTGGAGTGAGTTTTCAAACTCTTCTTCTTAGGCCTATGAGTCTTCTAGACACTAAGACATCCTTAGTCAAAAACACTTCTAGAAATTAGGTTAACACTTAATATAAGCCTAACGACTTAGAGGGTAAACCATAGGATTATACTATGCCTTATGGATTAAGGAGAATCACCCACTCTATAGCCTAAATACGACTTATGTTTACCTTCTCAAACCAAACCTCAAATACAATTAAAATAAAATCCAAATTCAAATCCAAATCAAATGAGAATAATGATCAATCCAAAATCAAAATCTCCTAAGCCTTATGATTTATCTTATGGACTTAGCCTTAGCCAAATCAAAATAAATCCAAATTCAAATTGATTTTCAAAGATCAATTCAAACCTTCAATCAATTTATCAAATTCAAACTCAAACTCAACCAAATTGATCCCAACCAAAATCCAAATCAAATAAAATCCAAATCAAACCCTTAAGTTTCTTTCATTAATTTAGCCAAATCTTATCCAAATCAAACATAACTCAATTGATTTTCTTTAAATTAATCAATCCTTCAATCATCACTTCAAGCCATACCAAAATATACAATCAAATCAATCAAGCTCCTAACCTAACCCCATTTGACCCAAAATATTCAAATAAGCTCCAAATCACCTAAGTCCAAACAAAATCAAATTCAATCAAAATTAAAATAAATTAAATTGAATCAAAAAGATCAAATCAATGCATAAAAATAAACAGACTAAAAAAGAAATCAAGATGGGACATAAAATAGCAAATTAGTCATTTGTCCTAAAGTTGACCCACCTGGGCTCCATTAAGACAAAAGTCAACAAATTAAAATTTGATCAAATTGAGCCGCTCCAAAGACTCAAAATCATCAAATGAACATTTGAGTCTAAAACTAAACAAATCTAATTTAATGAACATCCAAATGGGTTGATTGGCCCTAAATGTAGACCCAAATGATCCAATGTCTAAATTCAAATTAAAATGAAAAAATAATTCAAATCAAACATCCATAATCATTTTAAATTTATAATTACATAAAATTTAGCCAACCATTGAGCTCTAATTTATTAAATTTGATTATTTAACTCAAATAAGCCCAATGATGCCCATTAAGCCCAATTATGGTCAAAATGGGCTTAAATCTAAATCTACATCAAATCAAGTGAGATCAATTACTCCAAATCATCTTAAACACTTAATTGAACATGAGTGTAACCCAAACACACGATAATTGAGCTAAATTGATCATTCGAATTAATGAAGCCCAACTGAAAAAAAAATATAATAGCAAGCTAATCAAACTATAAAATGCAAAATCAATCATATAACAAAAAAAACTATCAACATTGTCATTGTATAATTAAAAGAAATTAAATTTAACATCAAATATAAATTTGGTTAAAATTAAATCAAAAAATTAACTACTAAATAAATAATAAATATATAATTTGAATAATAATTAATTATAGTATATATAATTTATAAACTTTAGTTAAATTAAAACTATAATATCAAAATTATTAAAAATTATGAAGATTTATATATAAAAAAAGATTAAGTCTAAAAAAACAATAATAAAAAAAATTCATCTTTAGTCACGTGACACCAAGGAAAAAAATATATATTCATCAAGCATGTATGCTATCATTCTCATGCCACATTTATCTCGTTAAAAAATATAATAAAATAATAATAAATTTGGACATCACACTTTTAAGCTAGAAAAAAGCATCAAGTCTCTTTTATTTCATGAATCTCAAATAAATTTTTTTATTATCTATTCAAATGAAAACCTCTCTTTTAAAATAAAATAAAATAAAATAAAATATCTTATCTTACCACTTGGAGCACCTCTCTCTCTCTCTCTCTCTCTCCATACAAAGCCTCCCATCCTGAGTAAAAAAAAAAAATAGCAATCATGGTGAGACTCCTTCCATGTTTCTCAAATACCATCTCCTCCCGATCCCCACCTAAACAAGAGAAAAAGTGGAGCTCTTTCTCCTTTTTGCAGAGCCTCTCATCCTGCCATTTTTTATGAGAAGCGACCTCTCGATCTTCCTTATGCAACCAAATATAAACCAACAATCTCTGGAGTCAAATTAAGCATATCAACAAACCAAACTTCACCGGTGAGGCAAATCGATTAGTCTTTTTGTGGAGCCTAAATCAAAATCTAAATCTAACAAATTCAAATAGGCTTATGTCCCCAGTGGATGTACCCTCAATTCAAAATCATTCTTTTTAGTGGAACCATCAGTAATTCAATCAAACTCTTATCCCTAGCAGATAGTCCAAACCTGCTTCCCTAGAGGAAGGTTCACATTCTCAATCCCAAGATTCAAATTCTATCCCTCATATATGCCTCCATATCATTCACTAATAAAATAAATTAAAATTAATTTGATCTGATCCCCAATGGGTTATAGATTCTTATCCCCAATGGAGACACAAAAAAATAAATCATATTGACAATCAAACTCAAATCCATATCTCCAGTGGATAGCTTGAACCTAGTTCCCTAGTGGAAGGTTCATATACTCAATCCTTAGTGGATTTCTCTTTTTATGCCCTCAGCATAAACCTCTCACATGTCATGCCCAATGCATGTGTGATCCCTTAGCAGATCTTTTTATGCCCTCACCTACTCTATAGCCTAAATCTAACCTTTGTTCACCTTCTCAAACTAAAACATGAATTCAATTCAAATATAGAAATCAAAATTCAAATCCAAATCAAATGATTGAAGCCCATGATCAAATCCAAAATCAAAATCCTTCCTAAGCTCTATGATTTATCATATAGACTTATTTTAGCCAAATCCAAATCAATAAAAATTCAATTGATTTTCTCAATGATCAATTCAAACCTTCAATCAATTTATCAAATTCAAACTCAAACTCAACTTTAAACCATGATCCAAACCTAAATCAAAATCAAATAAAATCCAAATCAAACACTTAAGCCAATTTCATGGACTTAGAAATCTCATCCAAATCAACTCAATTGATTTTCTCATAAATTAATCAATCCTTCAATCATCACTTCAAACCACATACAATCAAATCACAAATCAAGGTAACATCAAAGATAACCCATTTGACCCAAAATATACAAAAAAAGCTCCAAATCACCTAAGTCCAAATAAAATCAAATTAAATCAAAATTAAACAAATTAAATTGAATCAAAACATGAAATCAATGCATAAACAAAAAAATAGACTAAAAATAAATCAAGATGGGACATAAAATAGCAAATAGGTCATTTGACCTAGAGTTGACCCATGCTCCACTAAGACAAAAAAGTCAACAAATTAAAATTTGATCAAATTGAGTTCCAAAGACTCAAAATCTTCAAATGAACATGTTTGAGTCTAAAACTAAACAAATCTAAATTTAATGAAGATCCAAATGGGTTGATTTGGCCACCTAATGCAAGTAGAATGGATGCTATTAAATCTAAATTCAAATTAAATTGAAAATTAATTCAAATCAAACATCCAAAATCATTTTAAATTTATAATTAGATAAAATTTTTCTAACCATTGGGTTTAATTTAATAAATTTGATCTTTAACTCAAAATAAGTTCAATGTGGCCCATTAAGCCCAATTTTGGTCAAAATGGCTTAAATCTAAATCTACATCAAATCAAGTGAGATCAATTACTCCAAATCATCTTAAACACTTAATTGAACTTGAAAACCCAAACACACCATAATTGAGCCAAATTGATCATTTAAATCAATTAAGCCCAAACTAAACAAAATATAATAACAAGCAAATCAAACTATCAAAATTAGAAAATCAATCATATAACAAAAAAACAACATTGTCATTGTATAATTGAAATAGAAATATAATTAAATTTGAACATCAAATATAAATTTGATTAAAATTAAATCAAAATAATTAACTACTAAATAATATAGATATATAATTTAAATAATAATTAATTATGGCATATATAATTTATAAACGTTAGTTAAATTAATACTATAATATCAAAAAAATTAAAAATTATGAAGATTTATAAATAAAAAAAGAATAAGTTTATAAAAATACACAATAACAAAAAAAATTCCATCCTTAGTCACATGACACCAAGACAAAACAATATATTTTTTTATCAGGAATGTATGTTATCATTCTCATCTCACATTTATCCTGTTAAAAATTAAAATAAAATAATAATAAATTTGGACATCACTCTTTTATTAATGCTAGCAAAAAGCATCATCTTTTTTATTTCACATGAATCTCAAATAAATTTTTTTATTTTCTATTCAAATGAAAACCTACTTTTAAAAAAAAAAATAAAATAAAATATCTTATCTTACCCTTGGAGCAAAGCATCTCTCTCTCTCTCTCTTATCCATACAAAGCCTCCCATCCTAACAAAAATAAAAATATAAAATAGCAATCATCGAGACTCTTTTCCATGTTTATGTCAATAATAACTCCTCCTCCATTTTCATCCCCATGAACTGACGAATAAGAGAGAAAGTTTTTTCTCCTTGTGTACAAAGCCTCATCCTGCCATTATTTTTGACCTCTCTCACATCTTCCTTCATGAAGAGTCAAAGACATCCGATCTCATTCCATCAGATCAAGGCTAGCATGGGATTGAGTCCATATGTTCATCCGTCTTCACTCTCCAGACAACACGTAAAAGATCTCATCCTCTTATCGGTTGGTACTTCCTCCCTATAATTGGCTAGCCACACACCTCCTCACTTTACTTTGCAAGGCAGGAGACTCAGACGCACTCTTATCCATAGGAAAGCTTCATCCCCAAGCCCATAGGTCAAGAGGCACTATAACCTATGAGAATATTCATCGTCCAACTCAATGAAAAATCTAGTCCTCTTTAAACTCTTTCCAGCTACAGGCATTCTTCTCATCCCTCTCATTTTCAATTCAACAATATTATGCTATAGCATCGAGCCTCTCTCCTGCCTTCTTCCTTTATTAGGTAACACTTGATCTTCTCCATATTTCCTTACAAAAACAAAAGAACTTTAATCTCCTTATATGTTGAACCTCCTTTCCTTCTTCTAGCTACTAATTCCACCTCCAATTCTCCATCTTGGTTTCCCTCACTGCATTTGAACTACTCTTCCTTACACAACCCAAGCGCATGTAAGGGTGATATTTCTCCAGCTTGCTTCTAACTATTTTTCCAGAATGATCTCTCGTAAGTAGCAGTGGAGTGAGCTTATGGGATACTTGGTGTAGAAACTTCTGATCCGTGCCTCAAAGAAAGCTGTTCAAGACCAATTCAATGAACACTATCTTTAATTAGTGAGCAAGCATTTAAAGTGAACCATATGAGCAAAGAAAAAGAATGCTAGCTGAAGTATTGATCCAACCCAACAAGCATCTCAATAGGGCTTCGTTTCTTCTAAATGAAGCCAACTCTTTATCGGAATCCACTAGACATTAGCTCTAGTGAGGTATAATTCTTAAACGCTTAGAAATTTTTAGAGATCTTATGTT
The DNA here is from genome assembly GCA_021442155.1 of Cymbidium sinense. Taxonomy (NCBI): domain Eukaryota; kingdom Viridiplantae; phylum Streptophyta; class Magnoliopsida; order Asparagales; family Orchidaceae; genus Cymbidium; species Cymbidium sinense. The sequence continues at coordinate 88,308 of JAKCPB010001943.1, read as the reverse complement.
TGATGTCTTGAATGTGAGCGTCATTAGGATCCAACCTTTAGAACCCGTGCACGTTACTTTTTAATCCTTTTGGCGAGAGGTTAGAGACAAAAGCAAAACTATTTATTTTATGTGTTTGAAATGAATATTTTTTATTAGGTTGAATGACGTAGTGATTTGATTCCATATATCAAGCCATGATTAACTCAGGCTTAATTTTTGATTGAATGAAAATGATTAATCCACCTTATTTTATTTATTATTAAATTCAATCGAATCTAAAAAAAGGAGTTAATCAATCTTTAGAATTCCAAACAAAACAAAAAAAATAAATAATATTTGATCAAACAAAAAAAATTACAAATTAAATTATCATAAAATCTAAGTAAAATTTAGTATAAAAAGAGAAAAAAATTAACTAAACCAATAGTATTATAAATATTATAATCGAATATAAAAATTTGTTTGAACATAATTTATGAAAGTCAATTATAAAATCAATTTAATCTCTTATTGTTATATGTTGATTATAAAATCAAAAAGAAAATTTAGTTATGTGACATATCCTTAATTATAATTAACTCAACTATTACAATTAGCTAAGCTTTATTTGATTAGGTATTCCTATAAAATTTTGGAGGAATTCTTAACTAATTCAAATCACATTTTAAAACAAATATATATATATATATATAAACTCACATCCCTTGGGACATAGACAATTAATGTCAAAAAAAAAATATGAGCAAACTTGTATAATTCATATTCTAAATATCATAATCAAATCAAATAAACATAAAATTAAATATAAACTCAAATTTATTAAATCATATCCAATTACTCCAAATTTCAATCAATACCAAAATAAGTTAAATAAAAATAAAATCCAAATAAACAAACCTATTGAACTAAGATAATAGAATAATCATTAAGCTAAAGAGATAATCATTTATATAAACTAGATGGTTAAATTTAATAAATGTAAATACCTGCTAAGGCATCATCTACCCTGGCTTTGGCTACTTCGAAATCATTCAAAGATGTTCTCACTAGTAAGGATGATTTAGGTAGCCTATGGAACTTATTTTGACTTCTTTTTGAGGCATGCATGTGGTTATGTGCTCTAATCTGATTGTGTAAAAGCTTGCTAAGCCTTTTGAATTAACTTTGGTTGGAAAGTTTACTCTTCATAAGCCTAATTTGGAAAACATTCACTCTTTCTTTCATAATATGAAACTTTTGGGTGCTTTTATGATTTTTTTAATTGATCCTCGCCACATTTTAATTCAGTTGATGAATGATTTGGATTACTCTCATGTTTTGTCTCATCATTCTTATTTAGATTTTAATTCCCAAATGAGGTTGGTAAAAAGGACTCCACTATTTTATATTAAGGAAAAATCCCCAATTGTTTCAGTTTGGATTTCTCTCCCCAATATGCCTATTCATTTCATTAACCATGAATTCCTTTTTGCTGTGGGTGCCTTATTTGGTCAACCGTTGTAAATTGATCAAGCAATGATTACAAAATCTCATCTTTAGTGGCTAGAATCCTTATTGAATTGGACAATACCAAGAAACACCCAAAAGAAATCTGGGATCTAAAAATTATGATTATAAAAAAAATTGAAAAATTTTCTCACCAAAATCCGCACGATAATTCTGAATGATTCATTCTTCATCCTCACCTAAACAAAATTCTTATTAAGAAAACTTCTATTCCTAACCCTTGTCCGACCATTGTTAAATTTCAAAAAACTACTTTGGGAAAAATGGATTCTTTGAATGTTCCTTGTAAGGCAAATTTATCTTTTACTTCTTCTGAGCAATTGAAGGCTTCTAATGTGAACAATAATAGCTTTTTTAAACTTTTGAATGAGGATTCTATTTCTTCGATTCATCGATCCTTGCTAGCTTTGATATATTAAAAGAAGCTTTAATGGAGAACATAAATGAGGAATTTAATATTATGCATCATTCTAACTCAATGGAGAATATGGCTTTAATACCTCATGATAATCAGGTTGATAAACCTGATTCCATATTCCAAATTCAAGATGATTTAACTTCTCAAAAAGATTTACTTTTATCAAATAATTTGGCTAATGATGAGGAAGGGTTTGGTATTCCCATTTTCCTTCTTAATAAATCATTTTCTGCTCCCTCCCTAGCTATTCTTGAAGCTCATTTGTCTTTCATAAATTCTAGTTTCTTGGAAGAAGGAGAATTCACTTCTCATTAAGAGATTTCTCCTAATCTGTCACTAATGTTGTTAAATCCTTTCTGAATGATGATTCAAAGGGCAAAGAAACTGGCTTCCACACTTTCTATTCAGAAAAGAAATTAAATTTAAAAATTTCTTCCCAAATTGCCAAGAAAGACTAGAGCTATTGACCTCCTCCCTTCTCTCAATTAACTTTACACCCCGCTTTTCTTCTTCTTTAATTTTTTTTTAGTTTAGAATGTTAGAGGGATTGGTACACTCTCTTCTTGTAACCATATTAGAAATCATTATCATATCCATAATATTTCTTTACTTATTGTGCTTGTGCCGCTTATTCATGTTAATAAAATTAAACATGTTGCTAGAATGATTGGTTTCAATAAATTTTTCTTTAATATTAGTAATAAAATTTGGTGTTTTTGGAATAACTTTGTAGATGTTTCTATTCTTGATGATTTTTATCAAGTTATTAATGCTCAAATATCTTATGGTGATTATTGTGCTTTGGGATCTTTTGTTTATGCATCTTGTAATAGATCTAGTAGAAATCTTCTTTGGGATAACTTGACTCATTTTTCACCTTCTGATAATAACCCTTGGTTGGTTGGTGGTGATTTCAACACAATTTTGTTCTCTTCTGAATGAAGTGTGGTTGCTCTTGTAATATTCATTCCATGGAAGAATTTTCCAATATGATCCTCGATTGTAATTTGATTAATATCGATTTTAATGGTTCTAATTTTAGTTGGCAAAACTAGACTTTGGAAAAGGTTGGACCTAATTCTTTTAATACTCATTGGATTACTCAATGGACTATTACTTATTTAATTATTTAGCTAAAGCTTGTCTAATCATGCTCCTCTTTGGTTTCTATTAAAGATAATTTTAATAGATTAAAAAATTTCTCTCCTTTAGATTTCGAACATGTGGATTCAAAGATATTGATTTTTTTTAATGTTGTGGCTAACAATTGGAAAGCTCCTTTACATCTTCATAATACTATTATGGGGATGAATGGATGTTGGTTTAAAAAAGACTTAAACAAAATCATGGTTGGTGGAACAAGCATATTTTAAATCTTTGCTAATATCAAAGATATGGAAATATTGGTCATCTTGAAGTCTCTATTATGTCTCATCCTTCTGAAGATTAAATTGACCAAGCAAAAGATAAGCTTGTTAATTTTCAAAATATGGAAGAGACTTATTGGCACCAAAAATTTGCTAGTAAACACATTGCAGATGGAGAAAGGAATACTAGCTATTTCCATGCTTTAGTTAACAATGGAGACAAGAATACTAGCTATTTCCATGCTTTAGTTAACAAAAATAGAGCCTTAAATAATATTCAACAAATTAAAGATGAAAATGGAGAATGGATTATAGAGAATAATAGTATTAAGGATTCAATCATTAATTACTTTATAAATATGCTTAATAAGAGTTTCTCTTATGAAGCTATTTCTAAATCGCACATAATTTCTTCTTTTATTACTAATGATGACAATAATTTTCTTATTGTAACGAAGATGAAATTTTTAAAGATCTTAATAGCATGAACATAGATTCTATTGTTGGTCTAGAGGCTACCCAATTTTTCCAAAAATGTTGGAAATTATTAAAATGATCCGATTGAGTGGGTTGATTTTTTAAAGGTAATCTTTTTCCTAGATATTTTTCTAGCACTTCTATTATTCTCATACCTAAGAAAGATAACCCAGACTATTGGAGTGATTTTAGACCTATTATTCTTTGCACCTTCTTCAATAAGCTAATTTTCGAAATTCTTACCAATAGGCTTAGTCCTTTACTTCATAAGATTATCTCTCTCTCAACCAAACCGGTTTTGTTGGAAAATTTATTTTACAACATTTACATTTTACTTTCCTAGGAATTAATTCATGATTTAGATGCTAAGACTATGGAAACATTCTTTTCAAATTAGATATTTCCAATGCTTTTGATAATATCTATTGAGATTTCCTTTTCCATATTATAAATTTTTTTGGTTTTACTAAATTTATTTTTCTTATTAAAATTTTATTAATAATGTGGTTCTATTTTGCTTAATGGGGAAGCTTTAGGCTTCTTTCCTTCTCCCCATGGCTTAAGATAAGGGAATCTTTTATCTCCTGCTTTATTTATTATTGTTGTTGAGTACTTATCTAGAAGCATCAATGAGTTATTCTTAAACAAACCTAGTATGTACTACATACTCTTGGTGGTCTTCCTATTTTCCACTTAAGCTTTCCAGATGATTTTATTATTTTTTTGCAATTCTTCTCTTCATCATATTAAGAACCTCAAAATTTTTTTAAATAAATTTGGTAGAGAAAGTGGGCTTTCTATCAATGATAACAAAAGTTATTTTATTACTTCTTCAAATATCTCTAATAATAAAATTAATCAAATCCTTCATATCTCTAATTTTAAACATCAACACTTACCTTTTAAGTACTGAGTGCTCCTCTTTTGAAGGTCCAAAATGATCCCACATTTTGATGAGTTAATTCAAAAAAATTTTAAATAAAATTTTTTGTTTGGGAATTCCATTTACTTTCCTTTGGTGGCAGACTCACTATTCTTAAAAGCACTCTCAATTCAATGCCTCTTTATTTCATTCAAACTATTATTCCCACTAATTCTACTCTTATCGGAATTGATCTTGCTTAATAAAATTTTTGGTGGTCCAATAATTCTATTAAAAGAATGCATTGGACTTCAGCATAAATGTTGTGGTCCATTGGGTTAAGGTGGTCTTGTTGCAAACCTATTGTGATGCTATCACGCTTCTCTCATAAGTTCGGTGGAATTTTAGAAAGAATGATAGCCTTTAGGCAAATTTTATGATGGAAAAATATTTCCAAGGTAAACACCCTCTTACCTGTGCTTATAAAGTTGGTGACTCTCTTATTTGGAAAAGGCTTTGCTCCATTTAATGGGTTGTTGAATCCTTAATATCTTGGGGTATTCATTCGGGTTCTTCTTTCTTTTGGCAAGAAAATTGGCTTGACAATGGCTCTATTGAGTTCCATTAATCTACACACCCTACTACTGCTATGAAAGTTAGCTCTTTTTTGGCTTAATAACAATTGGAATGAAAACAAACTTGAGAACTACATTCTTATTTCTTCTTTTGACAAGTTTTGCAACATCACTATCTTTTCTAATAAATTGGATCATATTTTTATTAGAAATAAACAAAACACCTCTAATGTTTTCATTAAACTTTGGAACAATATCATTCCCATTTCTTATTATGCTTTAGCTTGGAGGATTTTGAATAACTTCATACTTGTTGATTCCTTGCTCTGGCTTAAAGTGTTTTATTTTCCTTCTAAGTACTATTGTTTCTTTTATATTGAAAATGTTAATCATGTTTTTATCAATGTTGTTATTGCTTCCAAACTTTGGATATGGTATGATGATTTATTTAACACTAACTAATTTCATGGCTCTCTTTCATTATATCAACTTCTTGAAGTTTGTTTCCACAAAACTGTGAAAGGTTATATCAAAGTTTTAATTGCTATTACTATTATTTGGTTCATTTGGATGGATACAAATGATGTTAAATATTGTATCCCTATTAACCATAAAGGATCCTTGCAGAACTAAAGAAAAAAATTTATGCTTTGTTTAATGCAAATTTAATTAGTAATCTTCACTTTAAAGGTTATAAATTTGTGGCTAAAAAATTGGGTATCACTTTGCATGATGATCCTTCCTACAAGAGTATTAGGATTATACATTGGATTAAGCCTACATAAAATTTTATTGAGATCAATACTGATGGTTCTATTTCCCCAAACAAACATGGTTGTGGTGGAATTCTTAGGGATTCTAAAGGTACTATCATTTGTTGTTTTGCCAACCCCTTCAAAGCATGTTCTATTATTTATGTTGAGCTCATGGTTGTTAACAAAGCTATTGATATTTTTTCAAGAAAAGGCCTCTTTCATATTTGGATTGAAGTTGATGCTCTATTACTTGATATGCAATAATAATAAAATGGGGAATGTTGACTTATTTTATCCTCTTAATCACACTAAAAAGCTTCTTTCTCAAGTTTTCTACAAATATTTTCACATTCTTTTTGTAGGTAATGTTTGTGCCAATTTCCTAGCTAGTTTGGGAGGGGAATTAAATGAGCTCACTTTATTTGATAACCATAACTTACCTAAGCATCTGTTGTCACTTCAATAGATAACACTTGGACTTCCTTCAATTTTAGCCTTTTGCTATTTATTTGATCATTTTGCTATGGTTTTTTATTGACTATTTTTGGTTGTTTATTTTATGCTTCCCTCACCAAGAAGTGGTTTTCTTGAGTTTATTTCTATACTTAAACCCCATTCCTCTTAACCCCATTTATACTTGGACTTCATTTTTTGGGTCATAGTGGTTTTTAATTGGTTTCCCTATCCTCTGAGACTGGTGGTTTTTGTTCTATGGCTCTATCACACAGCTAGTCATTTTATGAGGGTCTCCTGTTGGGTTGTGGTAGTGCCAATTTTTGGCCTACCCCTTTTATTAATGGATGTTGGGTTTGCCTCCAGTTTTGGCTAGCTATGGCCTTATTCGAATTGGATTTTTAGCTGCTACGGTTGGTTTTGTTGGTTGCTACTATTTGCTTCATACATCTACCTGGTCATTTTGGGTGGTTATATTTTTCATGCTTATTGTTGGCCTCTTCTAGCTTGGCTTAATTTTGGGTTTTTTTGGTGGTTGATGTTCTCCTTTCTTGGTTTGGCTTGGAGCTTCTACTGGTTGGTTTTTTCCTCTATCTTATGGATTGGAGGTAGCTGTTATGTAGTTGTTGTCTTCCTACTTTCTTATTTATGGCAACTGTCTGCTCTTTGGGATTTAGAATGGGTTTTATTTTCCTTTAGCCTTGTTTCTTTCATAACAATTTTGCTGCTTGTGGTTGGGTGGTCCTTCTGGGCCTTTTTTGCTAGGTGACTACCATTTTTTTGGTTATTTTGGAGATCTCCAAGTGGGTTGTGGATTTGTTTACTATTGTTCTTTCCTTTTTTTTGGGCTATGTATTGGCTTTGTCAACTGTTAGTTTTGTTGGTGACTAAATTTGGTTGGCTATTTTGGTTGGCCGTGTTGGTTGGTTGGGTGGATGTGTTTGATGGTTGGTTTAGGTGCTTTTGGTTGGGTTTATGGTCTGCTCTTGGGTTGGTTATCTTCTCTTGAGTGCAACTATTTTTCTTTTATTTTTGTTCTCAGTTTGGGGGTCAATTTTTTTGTTGCTCTAATTTCTCCACGCTACCAACTGTTGGGCTCTTTGGGTTGTTTTATTGGCTATTTTGTTTGTGGAGGATATGAGCTCTTGTGCATTTTTTGATCCTATTATCGTGCCTTGGATGCTTGTGTCATGGCTTGGTGTTTTGGGATTTATGTTGGCTGTTGGTATTGACTCCCTCTAGTTTATTTGTCTCTCCTTGTTTCATGATATTTGCCTCTTGGTTGGTGGTGGTGGATTTGATGTTCTTTTGGCTGCCTTGGTGGTTTTGATGGTAATTTCTAGATGCTCTCTTGGCCTTTCTATGCTATGGCTTTCCTCTCTCTAGTGCTGCTTATCTCCTACAATTTTGCTATTTGGGTGGAGGTTTTGCCCTTGAATTTGGATTGTTATGGCTTTCCTCTCTATGCTATGACTATTTTGCTCGATTGTGTTGTTTGCCCTATTTATGCTGACTACCCTTTTTTGTTTCTCTTTCTATTGGTGGTGGCTTTGGTGGAGTTACTACTTGGTTTATTTTAGCACCACGATCTATTGTAACTTCTAGGATATTGGCTTTAAGTGGTTGGTTTATTGTGGGTTTTGGTTGGTGGGTTGGCTGCTAGCTTGCTATTTTTTGTGTTTGTTTGGTGCAGGAACTAGATCACTATGGATTGTTTTGCCTTGGATGGTTGCTTATATTAGGTATGTTGGCTATGATGGCCTTGATGTTTCCTCATATGTTCTCTCTGGTTGGTAGCGTGCATATGATTCTCATGAAGGTTGGATGCTCATATGTATTGTTGCTCCTTGAGATGATCTTACACGAGCCTGAGCCTTCTCTTTCTCAACTCTTTCTAAATTGTTTACTTTATCTTTTCCCTTTCTATGACCATTGCCTTTGTAGTGTTTTGTAGAATTCTTTGGTGGTTGGAACTTCAGATGGAATCATCTTTACTCATCAACTCAAGTATTGTTGATGTGGATCTTGCTTATCTTGACTTCTCAAAGGGATCATTAGCTGCTGCTAACTAGTCTTTTTTATTGCTTTCTTGAGTTATATTAGTCTTATTTAGTGTCTTTTCTCATTTGCTTTTAAGCTATTGTATTTTCTCTTTAATTTTTTTCCATTGTACTTGATGGGGGTTTAGCTCTTTAGGTTTCTTGTAGCTCTATGAGTAGTAGAACTTTAAGCTTTACCCCTTTTAAGGACATTGTATCCTTTATTTTATGGTAATAAAATTCTAACTTTCTAAATAAAAATAAAAAACCCTAAACACTAAATCAAACCCTAAACCCTAATAAAAAAATAAACCTAAAAAGCAAAACCTAAACTAAATAAAATAAAACCTAAAAAATAAAAATAAATAAAACCTATAAATAAAATAAAATAAAATAAAATAAAATAAAACCTAAACTAAACCTAAACCTAGAAACCTAAAAGAAAATAAAATAAAATAAAAATTAAACTAAAATAATAAAACAAAACCTAAACTATAAAATAATAAAAACTAAATAAAATAAAACTAAAATAAAAATAAGATAAACCTAAATAATGAAATAAAACTAAATAAACCAAACCTAAAAAAATAAATCTGAAAATAAAACCTAAAATAAATAAAAAAATAAAACATAAACCCTAAAAAAACTAAAAAAAAAAATAAAAATAAAATAAAATAAACTAAACCTAAAATAAAATAAACTAAACTAAGATGAATAAAACCTAAACCTAAATAAAATAAATAAAAACTTAACCTAAACTAAATAAAATAAAATAAACTAAAAAATAAACCTAAACCTAAACTAAAAAAATAAAACCTTAAAATAAACTAAAATAAAAACCACCTAAAACCTAACCTAAAAATGAAATAAAAAACCTTAATCTAAACCTAAAATAAAATAAAACCTAAACCTAAAAAATAAAATTAAATAAAACTATAAAAATAAAAACCTAAACCTAAAAAAAATAAACTAAAATAAAAAAACCTAAACTAAAATAAAATAAACTAAACTAATTAAAATAAAAATAAACCTAAATAAAAATAAATAAAATAAAAAACTAAAATAAAATCAAAATTAAAACCTAAACCTCTAGTTTACTTAATTTAAAATAAATAAAATAAAAAAAACCTAACCCTAAATCCACAAACCCTAAACTAATCCTAAAATAATAACCCTAAATCCTAAACCCTAAACCCCTAAATCCTAACCTACTGACCCCCAAACCCTAAACCCAAAAACTTAAAAACTAAACTTAAAATAAACTAAAAAATAAAATAAATAAATAAAACCTAAACTAAAATAAAATAAAAATAAAATAAATAAAACCAAACTAAACCTAAACCTAAAATAAATGAAATAAAAAAATAAAACTAAACTAAATAAATAAATAAAAACATAAACTATCTAAAAAAAATAAAATAAAAATAAAATAAAGTAAAATAAAAAAATAAAAAAACCTAAACCTAAAAAAACTAAAATAAATAAAATAAAATATAAACCCTTAACTAAAAAAAATCTAAAATAAAATACAAAATAAAATAAACCTAAACCTAAATAAAATAAATAAAATAACCTAAAATAAAAAATAAACTAAACTAAAAATAAAATAAAATAAAATTAAAATAAACCTAAACCTAAACTAAAAATAAAAATAAAAAATAAACTTAAATAAAACCTAAAAAAATAAAATAAAAACTGAAACCTAAAAATAAAAAATAAAACCTAAACCTAAACCTAAAAAATAAAATAAAAATTAGTGTAACTTAAAATATAAACATAAACGTAAAAATAAACTAAAATAAAAAACCTAAAATAAAATAAATAAACTAATAAATAAACTAAATAAAATAAATGTAAAATAAAAAAATAAATAATAATACTAAATAAACTAAATAAACTACTAGTTTGGTTAATTTAAAAATACTAAACTTAAAATAAACACTAAACCAAACCCTAAACTAAAAAAAACCTAAACCTAAATCTAAATCCTAAATCCCAAAATAAACCTAAAAAATTATAAACCCCAAACTAAACTTAAACCTAAACCTAACCCTAAATCCCATAAACTAAACCACTAAACCCAACCCTAAACCCTAAACCATAAACTAAACCCTAAACTAAACCTTAAATCTAAACCCTAAACCCTAAACCCCTTAAAGCTAAAATATAAACCTATACTAAACCTAAACTTAATCCCTAAACCCTAAACTTATTTTCACTTTTTGGCCTAAGATGGGTTTTGTTTTTGACCTCTAAATTTTGGGTTGGCCTAATGGTTGCTACCTCATGGTTCTTGTCTTTCTAGCCTGGGTTGGCTTGCTTTTTTCCTCCTATTGGGTCCTGCCTTGTTACTTTTATTGCTGGTGGATGAGATGGTTTCTTCTCTGGCTTTATTCTTTTTGCACTAGTTGGTTTGTTTACTCTCCTCTAGAACTCGAATTACTTTTTACTAGTTTTCATGGTTGGATGGGTGGCCTTCCTAGTGGGAACTACTGTTAGTTGTTTCCTTTCTAGGCCTTCTTTTGGAGAATTTCTTGGCTACTTTTTTGGGTTTTCCTTCCAGTTCCTTGTTGCTAGAATCTTCTTTTTCCTTGGTTTTGTGTTTGGTTATTCTCCTAGAATTAGCCTTTATTGGGTACATTGTTTACAGCACATTTTGTGTTGTTGTTATGTATATCGGTTAGTCTTTGTTCTTTGAAAGTTTGGTTTTTCAGTGGGTCCTTCTTATTTATTGCCATCCTATGGTTATTATGCTTTTTTGGGGCATTTATTGTGTGGTACTTTATAGGTTTCTAGTTTTCCTTGGCTATTGGGGATGCTTCCTTTGTTGGTTACTTATGATGGGTTATTTTCTGGTGGTTGCCTTATGGATATTTTACTTAGCTGGTTTGGTTGAAGGAATTTTAGTTGTCCTTGGAATCATAGTTTGTTGATGTTTCCTTATTGGTCTTTTCCTTCTTGAACAATTTGCTGGAGGCTTTTGCTGTGCTGGCCAAACCTTTGTTGATCCTTTTGGATTGGACTTGTTGGTTTCTAGTGGTTGGTTGCTGCCTTTGGCCCCTTTTTGTTTGACTATTTTATCTTCTGGTGATTTGCACTGGCTGTAACTTATGTTTCCTTCAGTTGATGGTTTCATTTTTGAGCTATCTAGTCATTTGTGGTTTTCACCAGTTTGGCTTGGTGACTACTACTTGTCAGGACTTTCCATTGAGGGCTCTTATCTAGGTTTTATTGGCTATTTCTCTATTAATTGGCATGGGTCTGGTGCTTGATGGTTGGTTATGGTTTTCCTGGTTTGTAGCTTGGATGGGTATTTGGATAATGGTTGTTGTTGGTGTTCTAACTATATTCTACCCTCTCTCTGGGTTATTGTGATTAGTCTATTTTGGTTTTTGTTTGGTGGTTTGGCTGCTAGTTGGTTATTGGTCGGTTGCTCTTTATTAAATGGTGCAGGATCTAGAACTCTATGGATTGCTGGCCTGGATGTTTGCTTGTATCAGGTATGCTAGCTATGATGGCTTTGATGTTACTCACCTCTTCCCTCTGGTTGGTAGCATTACATATGATTGTAATCCTTTATGAAGTTTGGATGCTCATGTATTGTTCCCCCTTGAGATTATCCTAACGAGCCTAAGCCTTCTCTTTCTCGCTCTCTCCTTTTCTCTTTATCCTTATCCTTTTAGCAATGACTTTTCCTTTGTAGTGTTTGATTTCTTTTTATCGGTTGGAACTTTACAGGGAATGGTCATTACTCACCAACCAGTGTTATTCTTGTGGATCTTGCTTATCTTGCTTTCTCAAAGAAATCATGAACTACTGCTGATTCATTCTTTTACTATTTTCAAGATTTGTTTTATTCTTACTCTATTTTATTGTCTTATGCTTTTAGCTGTTGTGTTTTCTCTTTTGTTTTGTTTTCTTTTCTAATGTATAGATGGGAGTTTAGCTCTTTAAGTTTCATTAGCTCGAGCGAGAATTTTAGAGCTTTACCCTTTTAAGGACATGGTATCTTTCCTTTTATGGTAATAAAATTCTAACTTTCCCAAAAAAAAAAACCCTAAACCCTAAAACCCTAAACTCTAAACCCTAAACCTAAACCCTAAACTAACCCTACATCCTAAAACCATAAACCTTAAAGCCTAAACACTAAACCCTAAACTCTAAACCCAAACCATAAACCCTAAAAGCATAAAACCTAAAACCCTAAACCCTAAAATAAACCTTAAACCTTAAAACTAAACCTAAAGTAACTAAATAAATTAAAAAATAAACCTAAACACTAAAACCTAATAAACTTAAACCTAAACCTAAACCCTAAGAATGGGCGAACCTTGATGGTGAACATCATTGTCTAGGCTCATCAGATCTAGTGGTGGATTGAAGCGAGGCGATGGTTATCGCACTGGTGGTGGGGGATCTGGAGGTTCTTGTAGATATGGAGGTGGTGGTCAGAGTAGTTGTGGTTATGGAGGCAAGAGGAGTGATGGAGGTTACAACTTTGGTGGTGGCGAGAGGGAGAGATTGAGGATATGATGGTGGATACCGCTACTCGAGAGGTCGGGTTGGTTCTGATGGGAGCTGGAGAAATTGAAGAATGACTGATCCTATCTACTGCTTATGGAACTATGTCTTTATAGTAGAGACGGTTCTAGTTATCTAGGGTTTTTGATTTTCTCTATGTGCTCATTTTTTATCTATGTCATTGCTTATGTCTTAGAAAACTTGGTGTGTTACTTGGTTGATGAAATCAAGAAGAAATGTTGAATCAATTTGTTCTCATTAAAAATCAAATACCAAAAACTTCAAAACCCTAAACTAAATCTGAACCCTAACCCAAAACTAAAACCTAAACCCTAAACCCAAACTCTAAAAAAACCACAAACCCTAAACCCACCCTAAACCCTAAACCCCAACCCACAAAACTAAAATAAGACCCTACCTTAAAACTAATCCTAAACCCAACTTTATTAAAAAACCTAAACCCTAAACCTAAAACTAAAACTAAACTAAACTAAATAAACCTAATCCCTAACCCTAAAACCCAAACCCACATTAAACTACCCACCCTAACCCTAAATCTAAACTATAAATCAAACCATAAACCCTAAACTAAATAAAAATAAATAAAAAACCTAAAACCTAAACTAAAGCTAAACTAAAAATAATAAAATAAATAAAACTAAAATAAAATAAAATAAATAAAACCTAAATAAACTAAAAAAATAAAATAAACCAAAATAAAACCTAAATAAAATAAAATAAACCTAAAATAAAATAAACCTAATATAAAATAAATTGAAAACTAAATAAAAAACCTAAAAAAATAAACCTAAAAGTAAATAAAATATAAACCCTAAACTAAAACCAAAACCTAAAATAAAATATAAAATAAATAAAATAAATGAAACCTAAACTAAAATAAACAAATAAAATAAATATAAATAAACCTAAACTAAACCTAAACTTAAACCTAAACTAAATAAAATAAAATAAGCTAAAAATAAACCTAAGCCTAAACTAAAAAATAAAACCTAAAATAACAACCTATAACCTAAACCTAAAAAAATAAAATAAAAACCTAAACCTAAACCAAAAAATAAAACATAAAACCTAAACCTAAAAAATAAAATAAAAATAAAACTAAACTAAAAAATAGACCTAAACTTAAACCTAAAAAAAATAAAAAAAATAAAATAAATAATCCTAAAAAATAAAATAAATAAACTAAATAAAATAAAATAAAATAAACAAAATAAATAAAAATCTAAATAAACTAAAACCTACTTGGGTTTGCTAAATTTTTTTTTAAAAACCCTAAACCTAAACTTTAAACAAAAACCTAAATCCTAAACCCTAAACCCAAAAAACTCTAAACCCACCAAACTAACCTAAAACCCAAAACCTAAAACTAAACCCAAAACCTAAATAAACCAAACCATAATCCTAAACCTAAACCACAAAACCTCTACTGAGCCTAAACCTGACACCTCCTCCTAAACCACAACCCTGGGCCCCCCAGGCCCTAACTCTTGCCCTAACTTTATGATCCTAAACCCTAAACTTATTACAAACTCCTAACCCCAACCCTAAACTAAAAAAACCTTAAACCTAAAGCTAAACATCCTAAACTAAAACCCAAACCCTAAACATTAAAACCCTAATCTACCCTAAAACCCTAAACCTAAACCATAAACCCAACTTAAACCTAAATATAAAATAAAATAAAGCTAAAAAACTAAAGCTAAAAGTAAAATAAAATAAAATAAAAAAACTAAAATAAATTAAATAATAAAACCTACACTAAACTAAATAAATAAAATAAACCTAAAATAAAAAAAATAAAATAAAATAAAACTACCTAAAATAAAAATAAACCTAAAATAAAATAAATTGAAATAAATAAACCTAAACTTAAAAATAAACTAAAAGTAAATAAAAATAACATACCTATATGAAAATACCTAAAATAAAATAAAATAAAACAAAATAAAATAAATAAAACCTAAACTAAAATAAAATAAAATAAAATAAATAAAACCTAAACCTAAATCTAAATTAAACCTAAAAACTAAAAATAAAATAAAATAAAATAATAAAATAAACCTAAACTAAATAAAACCTAAAATAACAATATACCTAAACTAAACCTAATAATAAAACATAAAACCTAAACTTAAATAAAATAAAAAATAAAATAAACTAAAATATAAACCTCTAAAATAAACTAAGATAAAACCTAAACTAAAATAAATAATCCTAAAATAAATAAATTAAACTAAATAAAAATAAATTAACCTAAATAAAAAAAATCAAAATAAATAAGAAAAACTAAATAAACTTAAACCTACCAGTTTTTTAAATTTTATTTTTTAAAAAACCCTAAACTAAACCTTTAACACCTAAACTCTAAACCCACTACTAAACTCACCCTAAACCACACCCTGACCACATCCTAAAACCCATGATCCACTGAGCCTAAACACACCTACCACTCCTAAATCACCACTAAACCTACCACTATCTAAATCATACCCATAAACTAAAGTAATCCTAAATCCAAACCTTAAAACCCAACCCTCCCTGAGCCCAAACCAAACCCTAAACCTAAACCTAAAGCCCTAAACCCTAAACTCTTAAACTCCCAAACCTACCCCAACCTAAACCCTAAAGCATAAACCCTAAGACCCAAACTAAACCCTAAAGCCATAAACCTACAACCAAAACCAAAAAACCCCAAACCCTAAACTTCTAAAGTTAAATAAATTAAAAATAAACCTTAACCATAAAACCTAATAAACATAAATCTAAACATAAACCCTAGAATGGTCAACCTTGATGGCATGAACATCACCATCAAGGCTAAGTCTAGATCCGGTGAGGAGGCGAAGGCAGGCGTCATCATGAGTGGTGGTGAGGATCGAGGTGCTTGGTGGATATGGAGGTGGTCATGAGCTGGTGGTTATGGAGGTGGAGGAGCAATGGAGGTTACATGGTGGTGTGAGAGGGAGAGTCAGGATATGGTGGATGTCGCTACTCAAGAGGCCGGGGAGGTTTTGATGGGAATTAGATAAATCGAGGAATGGTTGATTTGATCTGTATGGAATTATGTCTTTGCAGTAGAGATAATTCTAGTTATCTAGGGTTTTTGAGTTGCTCTATGCGTGCTCAATTTTTATCTATGTTGTTGCTTGTGTCTTAGAAAAATTTGTGCATTACTTGGTCGATGAAATCAAAAAGATGAAATATCGAACATGAATTTGTTCTTTGATAAAAAAATAGCCCAAAAACCCTAAACCCTAAACTAAAACCTGAACCCTAAACCTAAACCCTAAACCCTAAACCCTAAACCTAAAACCTAAACCCTAAACCCTAAACCTAAAAAATAAACCTAAAACCTAAACCCTAAACCTAAACCTAAATAAACTAAACTAAACTAAATAAACCTAAATAAAAACTAAACTAAATAAACCAAAAATAAAATTAAATAAACCTAAATAAATAAATTAAACCTAAATTAAATAAACTAAACTAAAAATAAAATACTAAACTAAATAAACTAAATAAAATAAACCTAAACCTAAACCCCCCCTCACTGCGGTTTAGCAATTTCATTTTCCCTTCATCAACATCCCCTTCTTACATTTTTGGTGGATCCTTCATCATTCTCAATTAATTTAGAGTTTTTCAATCTCAGTTGCTTTCATGTGTGTCTCTTCTGATTATGGTTGTGGTGACCTCAAACTGTGGCTTATTTCTCCCATTTTGGATGATCTAGCTAGGGCATCCGATTTTGTGGGGATCCCTAAACCTAATGTCATTCTTACTATTAAATCCTCTAAGGATGCACTTTCTGGTAAGAGCTCTACCTCTTTCTCGATGAATCTTATTTTGACTTCTTTTCGGTATGCACTGATAATGTGTGTTTAGATCTTGATGTCAAAAGCTTGCAAAACCTTTCAAATTAACTTTGATTGGAAAATTTTCTTTATAGCCAAATTTGGATAAGATCTAATCTTTTTCCATAACCTTAAACTTTCAGGTGCTTTCTATATTATCCTGATCGATCCAAGACATATTCTGATTCAACTTACGAATGATTTGGATTATTCAAGGGTTTTCTCACGTCGATCTTATTTTTTTTTAATTGTCAAATGCATTTGTTGAAGTGGTCTCCCCTTTTTGATATAAAGGAGGAATCACCTACTATTCCTGTGTGGTTAGCTCTTCCAAATATGAGAATCCACTATGTTACCCACCAGGTTTTATTTGCTATCGGGGCCCTTTTCAGTTGGCCACTCCAAATTGATCAGGAAACCACTGTGAGATACCGTCCCTCTGTTTCTCGTATGTTGGTTGAACTTGACATATCTAAAAAACATCCTAAGGATATTTGGATCGAATATAAAAAGTTTGGTTATTTACAAAAGGTCAAATTTAAAATTTTCCAATTTTGTTCCATTGCAAGATACATGGTCATGATAATTTGGAGTGTTTTGTTATTCTCCCACATTTTAAAATTAAAATTTTGAACGATCCTAACTCTAAATTAGCTACTAATAAAGTTAGTAAAGCTATTTTTGTGCCTAAATTTAACTTAAATGTTGATATTAGGTCGATTCTTTGGAATCTTTTGATGTTCCTAAAATTATTGTTTTTGCTTCTCATTCCAACCATGACAAAGGTACTAATAATGTTGAAAAAGATGATTTGTCCAACAACCTTTCTTCACATGAGAATATGCCTATTATGGCTAATTCCATATTCAGAGAGACTGAAAAAATGATGATTCATTCTCTCATGAGTCTATTCCCCTTCTTTAGCATTAATTGATGAGAATGAGGTTTTAAATGATAACTTGAATGCTAAAATTCTTGAGCAAAACATTTTGACATTGGTAATTGTGCTTTGAATGGTACAATTTCTTCTCCTTCCCTAATTCCAAGAATGATCTTCATTCTAATCCCACTTTTCAACAAAATGCTAATTTGGAAGAGGGAAGTTGTGATTAGAGATGTTCTTACTGATCATTATCCTATTAATAATATTCATAATCAATCTTATTATGATGGTGACACTTTGGATAAAAATAAAAATATCTTTAAAAAGGAAACTAAGAACTCTAAGATGCAACCTCCTAATCTTGCCAGATCTACTAGATCTGGATCCTCTTCACATAAATAATATGTTGTTTCAATTTTTGGCTTAGAAGAGGATTTGTTATTCTTTCTCTCTCTCTCTCCCTTTATTATTATCATTTAATTTCCTTTTACAATTTTTTTATGTTTAATTCTCTTATTTGGAATGTTAGAGGGATTGGTACCCTCACTATTCATAATCATATTAGAAATCTCTATAAAATTTACAATATCTCTTTAATTATTGTTATTGAACCTCTTATACATGATGATAAAATCAATCATGTTGCTAGAATGCTTGGTTTTAGTAATTTTTTCTTTAACATCAGTAATAAAATTTGGTGCTTTTGGAATAGCTTCTTAAATGTTTTAATTTTAGATGATCTTCAACATGTTGTCAATGCTCAAATTTCTTTTGGTGATTCTTGTGTGCTTGGCTCCTTTGTTTATGCTTCTTGCAATAGAGCTAGTCAAAATGTTCTTTGGGAGAATTTGAGAAGTTTTGCTCTTTCTATTAACAAACCTTGGTTGGTTGGGGATAATTTTAACACTATTCTATATTAACCTAAAAGAAGGTGTGGTTGCTCTCCTAATATTCATTCTATGGAAGAATTTTCAAATATGATTTTTGTCTACAATCTTATTGGCATTAGTTTTAAAGGCTATAATTATACTTGGCAAAACTCTAAGCTCTAGCATCTTGATAGAATTCTTTTTGACTATCATTAGATTAATCAATGGCCTCTTACCTCTATTGACCATTTGAGTAGAACTTTAATCATGTTGCTCTTTGGTTTCTAAAGATAACTCTAAAATATTAAACACCTCACCCTCTTTTAGATTTCAAAATATGTGGATTAATCATCTAGATTTTCTTAAAGTCATAGCCATTAGTTGGATTGCACCTTTACACCTTGATAATTCGATTAGGGGTACGCATAGATTATGGTTTAAGCTTAAAAGGCTCAAACAAAATCTGGTTTGGTGGAACAAACATTGTTTTAAAAAATTTTTTGCTAATATAAAAAATATGGAACTTTTGGTTTGTGATCTTGAAAATGTTGTTTTGACTGATTCTTCTAAGCTTAAGGATTTGAATGAAGCAAAAGATAATCTTATTAATTATCTAAATATGGAAGAGACCTATTGGCAGCAAAAAAACTGCTAGTAAACATATTATTGATGGGGATTGGAATACTTGGTATTTTCATGCTTTATTTAATAAAAAGAGAGCTTTAAATTCTATCCAAAAAATTAAAAGTGATAATGGAGATTGGATCACTGATATTAATGTTATTAAAGATTATGTTATTAACCACTTTAGAAATAAGCTTAACAAAAGCCACTCTTATGAAGCTATTTCTAATTTGCTTTGGATCCCCTCTATTATTACCAATAATGATAATCATTGGCTTACTAGGTTGCTTACTAAAGATGAGATTGGAAAAGTTCTCAATAGCATGAACATTGATTCCATTGCTGGTATGGAGGGTTATACAAATCAATTTTTTCAAAATTATTGGTCTACTATTAAGAATGACTTAGTTGATGCTATTGTTTATTTCTTTATTGGTAATCCTCTCCCTAAATACTTTTCAAGCACTTCCATTGTTCTCATACCTAAAAAAGATAATCCGATTTCTTGGAGTGATTTCAAACCTATTAGTCTTTGCACTTTCATTAATAAATTGATTTCTAAAATCTTTGCTAATAGAAGTCCTATGCTTCAAAATTATCTCTCTCAACCAAATAGTTTTGTTAGAGGAGATCTATATCTATAACATTCTTCTTGCTCAAGAGCTTATTCATGATTTGGATGTTCCAACTAGAGTAACATCCTTTTAAATTAGATATTTCTAAAGCCTTTGATAATATCTCTTGGGATTTCCTTTTAAATATCTTGCATTTATTTGGTTTCTCTGATAATTTCATTAACCTTATTAAAACTATATTAATAATGCCTTGATTTATTCTTCTTAATGGTGAAGCTTTAAGCTTTTTTTCCTTCTTCTCATGGTTTGAGACAAGGAGATCCTTTGTCCCCTTCTTTGTTTATTATTGCTATGGAATACCTTTCTATGAGTTTAAATGATTTATTCAATAACAATCCTAGCATGTACTTTAGAACTCTTGGTGGTATCCCTATTTCTCATCTTAGCTTTGCTGATGATTTCATTATTTTTCTAATGCTTCCTTTCATCATATCAAAAGACTTAAAAAGTTTTTAAATAATTTTGGTAGAGAAAGTGGTCTTTCTATTAATGAAAGCAAGAGCTGCTTTATTACCTCCTCTAAAATTTCTAATAACAAAATCAATCATATCTTGAGAATCACTAACTTTAAACACCAACAACTCCCTATTAAATATATCGGGTGCTCCTCTTTTAAAGGTCAAAAGGATCCCATCTTTGATGAGCTTATCCAAAAAATTTTAATAAAATTTTAGTGTGGGAATTTCACTTACTCTTTTGGTGGCAGGCTTACTTTGCTTAAGAGTACTCTTAATTTGATGCCTTTATATCTTATTCAAACCATTATCCC
The DNA here is from genome assembly GCA_021442155.1 of Cymbidium sinense. Lineage (NCBI taxonomy): Eukaryota > Viridiplantae > Streptophyta > Magnoliopsida > Asparagales > Orchidaceae > Cymbidium > Cymbidium sinense. The sequence continues at coordinate 67,698 of JAKCPB010001943.1, read as the reverse complement.
TACTAATTCTATCTTAAATAGAATTGATCATCTCCTTAATAAATTTTTTTGGGGCTCTAATAATTTGGTTAAAATGATGCATTGGACTTCTTGGCATAAATGTTGTGGTCCTCTGGTGAAGGTGGGCTTGGCTGCAAACCTATTCGTGAAGCTATTACTGCCTTCTCACATAAACTCTAGTAGAATTTTAGAAAAAAAGATAGCCTCTGGGCTAATTTTATGACTAAATACAGTGGTTAGCACCCTCTAATCTGTACTTATAAAGTGGGTGACTCCACAGTTTGGAAAAGGCTTTTCTCCATTAAATGGGAGGATCCTTTGATATCTTGGGGTATAAATTTGGGATCTTCTTTCTTTTGGCAAGGCAATTGGATTGGTTGTGGTTCTATTGATTCTTTTTATCTACCCATTCTACTGCTACTAATAAAGTTAACTCTTTTGGCTTAATAATAAGTGGAATGATAGTAAACTTAGCAAATTTATTCCTATCTCTCTTTTATATAAATTTTAATATTCCTATCCTTTCCAACAAGCCGATCAAATTCTTTTAAGCTATCTAATAATGGTGATTTTATTCTTAAAGAGGCTTGGAATTATATTAGAGATGCTCATATTTCATCTAATGTATTTATTAAACTTTGGAATAATATCATCCCTATCTCTTATTCTGTCTCCTTTGAGAATTTTAAAAACTTCATTCTTCCTTTGGATAAAGGTTTTCATTTTCCTTCCAAATGTAATTGTTGATTTCATATTGAAAATGTTAATCATGTTTTGTCAATGATGCTATTGCCTCCAAATTATGGTTTTGGTATGATGCTTTTTAATACTAACCATTTCCATGGTTTTCTTTCTTTATATCAATTTCTGCTTTCCACAAAACTATGAAAGGTCATATCAAAGTTTTAATTGCCATTACCCTTATTAGGTTTATATGGATGGGTAGAAATGATGCTAAATATCATGGTATTCCTATGAATAATAAAAGGATTATTGCTAAAACCAAAGAAAAAATTCATGCTTTATTTAATGCTAATTTAATTTGTAACACTGATTATAGAGGTTGCAAATTTGTGGCCAAAAAATTGGTTCTTTACTTGCCTGAGATCACCTTCTATAATGAAGACAGGATTATATATTGAATAAAACCTCATAATAATATTATTAAAATTAATGGTTATGTCTCTTAGAATACATTTGGTTGTGGTGGTATTTTTAGGGGTTTTAAAGGTAATGTCATTTGTGCTTTTGCTTATCCTCTAAAGCTTTATTTATTATCTGAATTAATGGTTGTAAACAAAGCTATTGACATTTGTTTGCAAAAATTTTTATGAATATTTGATTGAAGTTGATGCTCTCTACTCATGACATGCTTTTCCACTAAGATGGGGAATGCGATTTATTCTACCTTCTTAATCATACTAGAACACTCCTCTCTCAAGTTTGCTTTAAAATTTCTCACATTTCATGAAGGAAATGTCTGCAGATTATCTCTTAAGCTAAATTAAATGATCTCACTTTTATGAACATCATAATTTACCTAGACAATTGAGCTTGGTTAAATGGATAACACCGAATTACCTTATCTCAAATTAACTTTGCAGTGTATTTTAGGTTCTTTATGATTTTCTCTGTGCATTTTCATTTTGCTGCATTTTTTGGTTGTTTCACTCTCTTTGTGTTGTAATACTTGGGAGATCTCTTTGAGGTGGTGGTGTATCACCCTTTTGTTGGAGAGGTGTTCTCTTTGGGTACTATTTTATTTAGGATCTAAATGTCAATAATTTCTTCATGTGTGCCTTGATCTTATGCCTCCTGGTTATGCCTCTATGCTTTGGTTTTTCCCTTTTTTTGCCCTACCTATGGCTATTTTACTTAAAGATTTTTTACTTGTTTTTTATTTGGTGGGTTTATTGTTTGCTACTACCCTCTACATGGCTATCTTGGGTGGCTATTATTTGATGTATCAATCTTTTACCCTTGAGTTTGGGCCTTTTGGTGGTTTTTTGTTTGGATTCCTTGGTCTATTTTTCTCTTGCCACTTTGGTTTGTTTGTTGTGGTCCTCTGGTGGCTTTTGTCTAAGATGACCATTTATTTCTTAGTAGTTTTATTTCTGTTGGTTGTCACTATGTCTTTCTCTGGTTTTGATTGCCTCCCTTTGACCGGCTATTTCCTTATCGAGTTGGCTCTTCTATAGCTTTGTTAATTGATGGATGGTCTTATTTGGTCAGTTTGGTTGGTTGTGTTTGGTTTGGTTGGTTTTCCTTTGTTTTCTTCGATCTATTGTTATGGTAGGGTTGACCTTGGCTTTTTTTCTTTATTCTTGTTTTGGCCTTATAGTTGGTGTCGCTATTTTCCTTATCTTCTTTCATTTTGATGGAGGTATTGGGATTGCCTTTTTATTTCTTGCCTCTGTATGGGTTGGATTGGTTGCTATTGTTGGCCTTGACCTCTAATCTGTGGTTTGGTTCTTTTTCATGGTTGCTTTATTTTTAGGTGATATCTTAGCCGCTTCTTTTCATTTCTACTATGGTGGTTTTGTTGATGCTACTTCCTTTGGCTTGGTGGACTTTATATCTGGGTGTTTTGTGGGCCGCCTTTTTTTGTTTTGCTGTAAGTATAAGAGAATTAGTGACTTTCACTCTTTGGCACATTGCCTCCATCAAAAGTGGGCTATGATGGTGGGATGATTTCCTATTATTTGGTAGCAAGATATGTGACTATAACCCTTCTTTTGAAGTCCTGGATGCTCACATTTGGTTGCCCTGAAGATGCAGTGAGCTGAGCCTTATTAGAAATTTTCTCTTATATTTCTTTATTATGTGCTAAAGCTTGATTTTCTCTAGTTGTGCCAATTACAATTTCTAGTATTTGCAAGATTCTTTTAGAGGTTCTCAAATTTTGAAACATGGATGGATTATGCAACTCTCAAAAGACTAGTAGTGGCTTTGGTTAATCCCTATTTCATGTGATTTATTTTTTTTTATTGCTTTTATTTAGTTTCCTTGTTTTTGTTGCATTAAATAGGATTTTTCTCTAGGCTAAATGTAAAAAAGAATTATCCCCTTTAAAGACCTTGTACTCCTTTCTTTGTGGCAAAATTCTCCCTTTATGAGTTTCCTTAAAATCCCTAAACCCTAAACCCTAAACATAAACCCCAAACCTTAAACCTAAAACCTAAACAAACCCTAAACTAACCTAAACCAAAAAGTAATGACCTAAACCTAAACTAAATAAAACCTAAAAAAAATAAATAAACCTAAACCAAAATAAAATAAAATAAAAAATAAAAAAATAAACTAAAAAAATAAACCTAAAGAAAAAATAAACCTAAACTACAACCCTAAACTAAACCTAAACCTAAACTAAAATAACCCTAAACCCTAAACCCAAAACCTAAAACTTAAACCCTAAACCTAAACCCTAAACCCTAAACCTTAACCTAAACCCTAAACCTAACCTAAACTTAAACTTAAACACTAAACCTAATACTAAACCCTAAACCCTAAACCTAAACCTTATACCCTAAACCTAAACCCTAAACCCAAAACTAAACCCTAAGCCCAAAAACCCAAACCCCTAAAATAAACACAAAACCCTAAACCTTAAAACCTAAACCTATAAACCCTAAATGCATAAACCTAAACCCTAAGCCATAAAATCCAAAACCTTAAACCCTAAACCCTAAACCCTAAAAACCTAAACCTAAACTAAATAAAATCTAAAAATAAAATAAATAAATAAAAACTATACCAAAATAAAATAATAAAATAAAATAAAATAAAAACATAAAACTAAAACCTAAACTTAAACCTAAACCTAAAAAGAAAATAAAATAAAAAATAAAAACTAAACTAAAATAAAATAAATAAAAACCTAAACTAAATGAGAAAATTAAAAAACCTAAATAAAAAAACTAAACCTAAAATAAAAAGTAAAATAAACCTAAAATAAAACTAAATAAAACTAAATAATAAACCTAAAAAATAAATAAAAAATAATAAAACTAAACCCTAAACTAAAAAAAAACCTAAACTTAAAAAAATAAACCTAAATTAATAAACTAATTAAAATAAATAAAACCTAAACCTAAACCTAATATAAACTATAAGTGAACCTAAAATAGACTAAACCTAAACCTAAACCAAACTAAATAAAATAAAATAAACTAAAAATAAACATAAACCTAAAAAAATAAAACCAAAAAAAATAACCAAAAATAAAATAAAAGCCTAAACCAAAACCTAAAATAAAAAATAAAACCTAAAGAAAATAAAATAAAAATAAATTAGACTAAAAATAAAACTAAACCTAAACTTAAACCTAAAAGCTAAACTAAAATAAAAAAACCTAAACTAAAATAAATAAACCTAAGATAAATAAACTAAAATAAATTAAAATAAAAATAAACCCTAAATCCAAAACCCTAAACCTTAAAACCCTAAACTCTAAAAGCCTCAAACCTAAACCCTAAACCCTAACCCTAATAAACTAAAAACATAAACCTAAACTAAATAAAACCTAAAAATAAAATAAATAAAAAAACCTAAACCAAATTAAAATAAAATAAAATAAAAGAAAATAAAACATAAACTAAAATCTAAACCTAAACCTGAACAAAAACATAAACCTAAGAAGAAAAAATAAAAAAAACTAAAATAAAATAAAATAAATAGAAACCTAAACTAAACTAAAAAAATAAAACTAAACCTAAATAAAATAAAATAAAAAAAAAAAACTAAATAAACCTAAACTAAATAATAAACCTAAAAAAATAAAACCTAAAATAAATAAAAAAATAAAACCTAAACCCTAAATAAAAAAAATGTAAACCTAAAATAAAATAAAAAAAAAGCATAAATAAGAAGATAAAACCTAAACCTAAAGCTAAAATAATCTAAACAATAAATAAACCTAAACCTAAACAATAATAAACTAAACTAAAATAAATAAAACCTAAACCTAAACTTAAAATAAACTAAACATAAACCTAAACCAAAACTAAATAAAATAAAATAAACTAAAAATAAACCTAAATCTTAACTAAAAATAAAACCTAAAAATAAATCAATAATAAAATTAAACACTAAACCTAAACCTAAAAATAAAAAATAAAACCTAAACCTAAAATATAAAATAAAAATAAAACTAAACTAAAAAATAAACCTAAACCTAAGAAAATAAACCTTAAAAATAAACTTCAATAAAAAACATAAAATAAAATAAATAAACTAAACTAAATAAAAATAAAAATAAACCTAAATAGAAAATAAACTAAACTAAAATAACTAATAAATAAATTAAATAAACTTAAACCTATTAGTTTACTTAATTTTAAAAAAATAAAAATAATATAAAGATAATCCCTAACCATAAACCCTAAACCCTAAAACTAACCCTAAACCTACTACCCTAAACCCTAAACCCTAAATCATAAACCCTAACCCCTAAAACCTTAAACCTTAAACCAACAACTCCAAACCAACAACTCTAAGCCCTAAAACCCTAAACCCTAAACCCATAACCCTAAAACCTACAACCGAAAACCTAAAACCTAAACCACAAACCCTAAACCCTAAATCCTAAACCGTAAATGCTAAATCCTAAAAACCTAAAAACTAAAAAACCTAAACCTAAACTAAGTAAAACCTAAAAAATAATTAAATAAAAAATCTAAGCCCAAATAAAAAAAAAAAACATAAAAACCTAAACTAAAACCTTAACCTAAACCTAAACAAAATAAAATAAAATAAAAATAAAACTAAACTAAAATAAAATAAATAAAACCCAAACTAAACTAAAACCTAAAAAAATAACAAAACCTAAATATAATAAAAAACTAAATGAAAATAAAAAATAAACCTAAATAAAATAAAATAAACTAAATAAAACCTAAACCTAAAAATAAACCTAAAATAAATAAAATAAACCTAAACCCTAAACTAAAAAAACTAAAATAAAATAAAAAATAAATAAATCTAAACCTAAACTAAAATAAATAAAACCTAAACCTAAACCAAAAAATAAACTAAACTAAACCCTAAACTAAATAAAATGAAATAAACTAAAATAAACCAAACCTAAACTAAAATAAAACCTATAAATAAACCAAAAAACCTAAAACCTAAACCTAAAAAAATAAAATAAAACCTAAACCTAAACTTAAAATAAATAAAAACCTAAACCTAAATAAAAAAATAAAAAAAATTAAACTAAAAAATAAATATAAACCTAAACCTAAACCTAAAAAAACTAAACTAAAGTAAAAAAAAAAATAAATAAACCTAAAAAATAAATAACAAAATAAAATATAAATAAAAATAAACCTAAATAAAAATAAAACATAATAAATAAAAAAAATAAATAAATAAATTAAATAAACCTAACATATCATTAATAAACCCTAAACCTAAATCTAAACCCTAAACTATAAACCCTAAACCCTAAAACCTAAACCATAAACCCTAAACATACAACTTAAACTATAAACCCTAAAAACCTAAAACTAAACCCTAAACCATCCTAAAACCTAAAGCCTAAAATATAAACTCAAAACCCTAAACCTATCCTAAAATAAACCTTAAAACCTAAACCTAAACTAAACCTAAACCTAAACCCTAAACTAAATAACTAAACCCTAAACCCTAAAAAAATAAATAAATCCTAAACCAATTAACTAAACCTAAGACTAAACCCTAAACCTAAATCTAAACCTAAAACTAACCTTAAAGCTAAAATACTAAACCCTAAACTTATAACCTAAACTAAAACTAAATGCTAAAACTTAAACCATAATCCCTAAACCTAAACCCTAACTAAAAAACTTAAAACCTAAACCTAAACTAAATAAAACCTAAAAAATAAAAAAAAAAAATCTAAACCAAAATAAAATAAGATAAAAAATAAAATAAAAACATAAACTAAAACCTAAACCTAAACCAAAAAATAAATAAACCTAAACTATATAAAAATAAAAATAAAATAAATAAAATATAAACCTAAAATAAAATAAATAACTAAACTAAATAAACCTAAATAAAATAAAATAAAACCTAAACTAAAACCTAAACTTAAACCAAAATAAAACTAAAATAAATAAAAATAAATTAAATAAACTAACTAAACAGACCTACTACTTTAACATAAAACCATAAACCATAAACCCTAAACCTACAACCCCAACCTAAACCCAAACCTAACCCTAACCCTAAACCCTAAACCCTAAAAGAATAAACCCTAAAACTTTAAACCCTAAACTCTAAACTCCAAACCCTAACCTTAAACCTTAAACCTTAAACCTTAAACCCTAAACCCCAAACCCTAAACCTAAACCTAACATAACTAAAGCTAAACCTGAACCTAAACCCTAAAACCTAATAAACCTAAACCTAAAACCTAAACCCTATAGAACCTTGATGATAGAATATCATCAACCAACTTTAGATCTATAGAGGTGAAGGAAGGTGAGGCAACGTAAATGGTGGTGGGGGATCTAGAAGTGGATATGGAGGTGGTGGTCGTGGTGGTTGGAGGTGGGAGGAATGATAGTTACATGGAGGAGAGATCGGGATATGATGGTGGATCTCGCTACTTGAGAGGCCTCGGTTCTAATATGGGAACTAGAGAAATTGAAAATCTGATTACATATATGGAACTATATTTTATAGAGATGTTCTAGTAATCTAAGATTTTTGATTTATTCTTTATGTGCTCATTTTTGATCAATGTCGTCACTTTTGTCTTCGAAAACTTGGTGTGTTACTTGGTTGATGAAATAAAAAAGAAGAAATGTTAAATATAAATTTATTCTCTAAAAAAAATAACCAAAAACCTTCTACCCTAAACTAAACCTTGAACCCTAAACCTAAAACCTAAACCTTAAACCTTAAACCTAAAATCCCTAAACCCTAAACAGCAAACTCAAAATCCTAAACCCTAAAACCCTAAACCCTAAAACCTAAACCATAAAACCTAAAACCTAAACCTTAAACCCTAAACCCTAAACCCTAAACCCTAAACCCTAAACCCTAAACCCTAAACCCTATACCCTATACCCTAAACTAAACTTAAACCCTAAACCCTAAAAAGCTAAAAACCTAAACCTAAACTAAATAAAACCTTAAAATAAAATAAATAAATAAACCTAAAACAAAATAAAATAAAATAAAAAAATAAAAACATAAACTAAAACCTAAACCTAAACCTAAACCTAAAAAAATATAATAAAATTTAAAACAAAATAAAATAAAATAAAACTTGAACTAAACTAAAAAATATAACCTAAATAAAATAAAACTAAACCTAAATTAAAATAAAATAAACCTAAATAAAATAAAATAAAAAATAAATAAAACCTAAACCTAAATAAATATAAAATAAACCTAAAATAATAAAAAAAATAAAACCTAAACCCTAAATTAATAAAAAACCTAAACCTAAAATAAAAATAAAATAAATATAACATAAACTAAAATAAATAAAACCTAATCTTAAACTTAAAATAAACTAAACATAAACCTAAACCTAAACTAAATAAAATAAAATAAACTAAAAATAAACCTAAACCTAAATTGAAAAATAAAACCTAAAAATAAACCTAAAATAAAACCTAAAACCTAAACTTAAAAAATAATATAAAACCTAAACCTAAACTTAAAAATAAAAAATAAACCAAAAAAAAATAAAATAAAATAAAACTAAAGTAAAAATAAACCTAAATCAAAACCTAAACATAAAAAATAAACTAAAATAAAAACCTAAACTAAAAATAATAAACCTAAAATAAATAAACTAAACTAAATAAAAATAAAATAAACCTAAATAAAATAAAAATAAAATAAACTAAAATAAATAAAAATAAACTAAATAAACTTAAACCATGAGTTTACTTAATTTTAAAAAATAAAAAAATAAAAAATAAAATAAAATAAAACCCCTAACCTAAACCCTAAAAAACCCTAAACCCTAAATCAGAAACCCTAAACCTACAACTAAACCCTAAACCTAAACCAAAACCCCAACCTAACTTAAACCTTAAACCCTAAAACACAACTCTAAACCCTAAACCCTAAAAACCTACAACCCTAAACCCTAAATCTAAAAACAAAAACAAAAAAAAATTTAAAAATCTAAAACCAAAAAAAAAAAAAATAATAACCCCCCCCCCAAACTAAAACCCTAAACCTTATGCAACCCTTCCATGAGCTCTCAATTCTTGAATCCTTTTCCTTTTCTTCTCTTTCTCATCATTTTAGCTAGTTTTCTAGAAATTTCTTCTAGTTTATTTCGCCTTTGGAATCCTTGTTCTTTTAAGTGGCACCATTTGCCATGGCATCGCCTTCTATGAATACTTGGGAAAACTAAATGCTCAGCTCTGGCTTTCCAATTCTTTGGGAATAGCTAAACCTTTACCTTTAAATCCTTCAAAGATGCCTTATCTGTAAGGATTCTTCAACTTTTTGATATTTCTTTAAACCTGGTTCATATGACCTTCAAAGGTGTTCGCTATTATTTTGATTTGGAAATTGAAAAACTACCGAGCTTTCTACAATCATTGCAAAACTCATGGCCATGATGTCTCGAATGTTTTGTTGCTCATCCACATCTTGGGAAGAAAGTGGTTAAAGATCCTAAGGTTGTCGGAAAAATTAGATTTAAAAGTGATAAAAGAAAAATGCTTTAAATGAAAAGGATAATGGTGCTATGAATGATATTATTGATGTTTAATGTTGTTCCTAATATTTCTAATGGTGTTCCCAATGTAAGGTAGTGATAAGCTTGTTAAAAATGCTTCAAAACTATTTAGGAGAGTAATCGTTTTACTACTATTTTTTTTATTATTCCTAAAATTTGCAAGTGGATGATTTTTTTTATTTTAGTTTCAAAGGAGATTTATTTGCTAAAAATCTAGAAAATGGTTCTATTTATTTCATCTAAGAAAATCTTGTTTTATCTTCTTTGAATTTGGGCAAGAATGATGGTATGGAGCTTCTTGATAATGTCCAAGTGTTTGTTTGCTTAATAAATATTTTCTACCCCTTCTTTAACTATTCTGGATGGTACTTTGCTTAGTGATAATTCTCATTTAATGGACAAATCTTCTTGTCAAATGAGATCTTCTCCTAAATCTATTGTTAATAATGATGATAAAACTATTTTGATGATGAATCAATGGAGAATGAGCCTAGTTTTCAAACTATTTTTGTGAAAATAAAAAAAATAGTTTAAAAATTATCCTCCTAAAGTTTCTAGATCTACTCGATCTTCTTCATCTTCTTTGCCTAATAAAATTAATGTTTAACTTTCTGGAATGTGAATTGGTACCTATTAGGAATAGAATTAAGAATTTATAATGTTGGTTTCTTGGTTATTCTTGAACCTCTTATTTTTCTTCTAAAATAATGCATGTAAAAGGATGATTGGTTTTAGCAACTTTTATTTCAATAGAATAATAAGATTTGGTTATTTTGGAATAATTCTCTTACTATTTATGTTATTAATGATTTTCATCAAGTTATTAATGTGGATATTTCATTTGGTGATTATCATGCTTTTGGCTCTTTTGTTTATGCTTCTTGTAACAAGTTTGAGAGGAGAATTCTTTGGGATCAATTATCTAGTTTTGCTTCATTGTTAATAATGATTCTTGGATTGTTGGTGGGATTGTAATGAATGAAAGGAAAGGGGGTTCTTTACATGAATTTACATTCAGTGGAAGATTTTGCAAATATGATTTTCGATTGAAATCTTCATGATGTTGGTTTCATTGGTTCTCAATTTACTTGGAATAATCATAGATTGTGGCAACTTGGATCATGCCTTATTTAATAATTATTGGTTAAACCATTGACATTAACTTTGGTGGAGCATCTTAGTAGAACTCTCTGGATCATGCTCTTTTTATTTCTATTAAGGATGTTCTTCATAACAGTAATATCATTAAAAATTTTGTTTTCAAAATATGTGGTTACAAGATAAAAGTTTTCTTGATGTTAATGCTTATAATTGGTGTGCTCCTCTTTCTTCTGATGATTTTGCATTTGGTATGCTGAGGTTTTGGCTTAAGCTTAAAAGGATTAAGCATAATATCACTTAGTGTGGTAAACTATTTTAAAATCTTTTGAATAATATCAAGAATATGGAACAAAAGCTGAAAGATTTGGAAGAACTTGTTATTATTGATTCTTCTTTTTATTATAATCTTACTGAAGCTAAATATAATCTCATTAAGTTTCAGGATATGGAGGAGACTTATTAGACACAAAAAGTTTCTTCTAAGCATCTTTCTGAAGGGGAAAGAAACACTAAATATTTTCATGCTTTGGTAATGAAAAGGAGAGTTCTTGGTTGCATTCATAAAATCAAGAACTTTGATAGTTCTTAGCTTACCAAAAAAGAGGATATATTTTCTTCTGCTCTTAATTATTTTAAAGATCTTTTAAATAAAAATTGTCAGCTTAAGCATTAATCCAATCTCTCTATCATCCCTTCTATTATGTTTATAGAGGATAATGAGTGATTGGTTACTCCTCCTTATGATGAGGAAATTTTTAATATTCTTAATGGTATGAATGCTGATTTTATTGTAGGGTCGGATGGTTACACTACTTCATTCTTTCAAAAAGCTTGGTTCATTATTAAAGTTGATCTTGTTAATGCTGTTGAGGATTTTTTGAAAGGAATTCTATTCCTAAATATTTTTCTAGCATTTCTATTGTTCTTATTTCTAAGAAAGATACTCTTGACTTTGGAATGACTTTAGACATACTAGTCTTTGCTTTTTTCAATAAATTGATTTCTAAAATTTTGACTAATATGCTTAGTAAGTTTTATTATCCTAAGATTATCTCTCCTAATCAAACTGGCTTTGTGAAAGATAGAACTATTTCAGATAACATCTTGCTTGCTCAAGAATTGATTCATGATTTGAATGTTAAAACTAGAGGTGGCAATTTACTTTTAAGCTTGACATCATAGAAGCTTATGATAACATTTCTTAGGATTTTCTTAATAGCATTCTAACTTTATTTTATTTTTCTAATCATTTTGTTTCTTTGGTTGACAATATTATTATGTTTGGTTTTCATTAGTTATCAATGGTGAAAACTTTGGTTTCCTTAATTCCTCTCAAGGTATAAGACAAGATGACCCTCTTTCTCTATCACTTTTTATTATTGTGATTGAATATTTGTCTTGTTGGCTTAATCTTTTTTTTAGAAGAATTCTAGTATGTATTTCAGAATCTTGGTGGTTTGGCTATCTCTCATTTAAGCTTTGCTGATGATTTCATAATATTTTGTATTGGCTTGTTACATTATGTTAAAAGCTTAAGGGTTTTTTAAATAAATTTGAAAGGAAAGTGGCCTTTGATTAGTACTCATAAAAGTTGTTTTATCACTTCTACTTCTATTTATTCATAGAATTAATAAAAAGGATATCATTGGTTTTTCTCATCAAAATCTTCCTATTAAATATTTAGGCTCCCCTTTATATTGTGGTCATAAGAGATCCCATCTCTTTGATGAGGTAATTCATAATATTCAAAATAAAATTTCTACCCTTGAATTTCATTTTTTTTTATCTTTTGGTGGTAGATTAATTGTTATTAAATGTATTCTTTATTCTCTTCCTTTTATATGTTGCTTAATATTGTTCCTACTTCTCTTGTTCTTATCTAGATTAAAAGACTTTTTAATAAGTTTTTTTGGGGTTCTAGGAATTTGGCCAAAAGTCTTCATTGGACTTCTTGGTCCAATATGTGTGGTACTATTTATGAAGGTGGCCTTGGGTGCAGATCTTTGATGGACTCCACCAATGTTTTTCTTATAAACTTTGGTGGAATTTTGGGAAAAATGAAAGTCTTTGGGCCAAATTTATGAAATTTAAATATTAAAAAGGTAAGCATCTTTTGATTTGCAATTATAAACATGGTGATTCTATTATTTGAAAATGGCTCATGATATTAAATGGAAAGTGGAACCTCTCATTTTTTGGGGTATTAATAATGGGTCTTCCTTCTTTGGCAAGATAACTGAGGGACTTTTCCATTGATTCTTTGCTTAATACCCATTCTACTTCTTCTTGAAAGTTAGTCATTTTATTTATAATGGGAATGGAATTCTCTCTTTTAAATGAGTTGATTCTGATTTCATTAGTAATAACATCATTAATATTCCTATTGATGGTAATTTTTGGATCAAATTCTTTTAAATTTCTAGTAATGGAGAATTTTCTTTTAAAGATACTTGGCATTATCTTAAAGTTAAAAAATCCACTTCTCCTATTTTTCTTTAAATTTGGAATAATATTATTCCTACTTCTTACTCTATTCTTGTGTGGAGAATTTTAAGGGGTTATATTGTTATTGACTCTTTACTTTGGGACAAAGGTTATTATCTACCTTCCAAATGCATGTGTTGTTTTCATATTGAGAATGTTAATCATGTTTTTGTTAATGGTGCCATTGCCTCTAAAGTTTGGGGTTGGTATGAGGATTTATTTAATTTAAGTTGTTTAATGGAAATTTAACATTAATGCAACATCGGATTCTTATTTTCTTAATACTTAAAGGGCATATCAAAATTGTGGTGGCTATTACTTTCATTTGGTTTATTTGGCTTGATAGAAATGATGCTAAACATCGTGATGTGCCTATGAACCATAAGAGGATTATTGCTAGACTAAAGAAAAGATTTTTCTTTACATAAGTCGCTCTTCTCAGTACTAATTTTAGAGGGTGTAAGTTTGTTGCCTAAATTGGGCATCCGCTTTTCCATATTGTGACTTGTATCCTAAATTTAAAATTATTCATTAGATTAAGCCTCTTAATTTTGCATTAAAATTAATATTGATGAGCTGCATAACAAGAAGTTGTGGTGGTGGTATTTTAGACACAATCTTATGAATTATCTTGCATTTTCCACTCCTCTTTCTACTAAATCAATTATTTTTTTGTTGAATTGATGGCTATTTTTATGCTCTTAAGCTTTGTTTAGAGAGAAATTTTTTAGGTTTGTTGGAATCGATGCTAAGATGGTTGTTGCTAGGATCAATTCTAACCATAAGGGTAATCTTGGGCTTTCTATTTAATTAAAATATTAAAGCTATTATCCCTAAACTTTCTTTTAAAATTACATATTTTAAGAGAAGGTAACTCTGTCTGATTTTTTAGCTAGTTTAGTGATCTCGACTTTACTTTGTTTACCAATGATAATATTCTAAGCATTTAAGAGGTTTGTCTAATTTAGATAAATTTGTCTACCATATGTTAGATTCTTTTATATTTTTGTTATTTTTTTAGATTTAATTTTCCTTTATTTGGCTGGTTGTTTGTTGGCCTTTGTCCGGCTTGGGGTGCCTTGTCTCTACTTTTGGGTATTGCTTTGGCTTGTTTGGATTTTCTTTCAAGTGGTTGGCTTTCTTTGGCTTTGTTGGCTTTTTTGGTGCTTATGGCTTTGCCATTTGTTTTCTATTGTGTTGCTTCCCTAGTTTCTTTGAATGGTTGTTTAGGTTTTGCTCTTCCTTCCCTTTATGGTTTTGGTGGCTATAGTTTGGTTTTGGTTGGTCCTTTTGTGGATTTTCTTTCCCTTAATTTTGGTGGCTTTTGTTTTGGTTTGGATGGTGGTGTTTTGTGGTCCTTTTGGTGGTGGTATGCTACTTATTGTGGTTGTTGTTTTACCCACTGCTAGTTGTTGGTGGCTATTTTTTGGTATTCTTCTCTATTTCTTTATGTTGGCGGTTTGATGGCAGGTATTAGAACTTTGCTAGTTATTGGTTATAGGTTAGCTCCTTAGTCGAGGTAAGTTTGGCTATGATGGCTGGGATGTTTTCTTCATTTTCTTTTGGCTGGTAGTATTATTTGTGACTGTAACCCTTCTTTTGGAGTTTGGATGCTCACAAATTTTGTTGCTCCTTTAGTTGGATGGGGCCTAGCCATGGATTTTATTTCTTTTCTCTCTATGTTCTTACATTTTTCATCTTTTCTAGATTATCTCGCTTAAGTTTCTTAGTTTTTTTTTTTTGAGATCTTGGGTTCTTACAGGTGGTTTGTGATCTACTTAGGGTTTTTGTGTTATTGTTGAGTTTTCTCTTTTCCTTTTGCTTTTCTTTTTCTTGTATTAGGATTTATCTCTTTAGGCTTTATTGTAGCTCTTTGAGCATTACTTTTAGATTTATCCTTTTAAGGACTTTCTAATCCTTTTCTTGTGGCAATAAAATTTTTCCTTTTTTTGAAAAAAAAAAAACCACAAACCCTAAAAACCTAAACCCTAAAACTAAAACCTAAACTAAACTAAATAAAACCTAAAATTAAAATAAATAAAAAAAACTAAATCTAAATAAAATAAAATAAAAACCTAAACTAAAACCTAAACCTAAACCTAAAAATAAAATAAAATAAAAAATAAAAACTAAATGAAAATAAATAAATAAAAACCTAAACTAAATTAAAAAAATAAATATAAAAATGAATAATTTAAATAAAATAAAACCTAAATAATAAAATAAAATAAACTTAAAAAAATAAAATAAAAACAAAACTAAACCTAAAAATAAACTAAAATAAACCAAAATAAATAAATAAAACCTAAACCTAAACTAATTAAACTAAACTAAATAAATAAAATAAACTAAACCTATAAATAAACTAACTAAACCAAAATAAATAAATAAAATAAACTAAAAATAAAATAAATAAACTAAAAAAATAAAACCAAAAAAAATAAAAACAAAACTAAACTAAAAAATAATATAAACCTAAACTACATAAATAAAAATAAACCTAAAAAAAATAAAAATAATAAACTCAGTAAAATAAATAACCTAAACCTAAAATAAACTAAAAATAAACTAAAACAAAACCTAAAATGAAATAAATAAATCAAAAAATAAATAACCTAAATAAAATAAAAAATAAACCTAAATAAAAATAAAATAAAACTAAAATAAATAAAATTAACTAAATAAAAAAATAAACCTAAATACTTGCTTATTTTTTTTTTAAAAAAAACCATAACCATAAATCCTAAACCACAAACCCTAAACCCTAAACCTAAATCATAAAAAAAACCTAAACCACGTATTACCTAAAACCCTAAACTAAACCCCAAACCACTAAACCACAACCACAACCCCAAACCTAAACCTAAACCCCCCCTAAACCAAAACCTAAATTAATTAAAAAATATAAAAACATAAACTTAAACCCTAAAACCTAATAAACCTAAACCTAAACCTAAACTTGAACCCTAAGAATGTGTAGAAGCTTGAGGGCAGGAACATCATTGTCAACTAGGCTTAGTCATAGTGGAGGCAAGGTGGAGTGGTTATCATAGTCTTGGTGGGGATTTGGAGGTCTTGGTGGATATGGAGGAGCGGTGAGCGGTGTGGTGGTTATGGAGGCGAGGGCGGTGGAGGTTACACGTGGTGGGCAGAGGAGAGATCAGGGATATGATGGTGGATCTGCTACTTGAGGGGTAGTTCTAAGAACAGAGAAAGCGAAGAATGGCCCATCCGATCTCGCTTATGGAATGCCTTAGTGAGAGTTCTAGTTATCTAGGGTTTTGATTTGCTCTATTGCTCATTCTAATCTATGTCATCTTGTGTCTTAACTAGGTGTGTTACGGTTGATGAAATCAGCAAGAAATGTTGAATCTAAATTTATTCTCTTAAAAAAATTCCAAAACCACAACCCTAAACTAAAATTTGAGCTAAACCTAAAACCTAAACCCATAACCCTAAACCCTAAACCCTAAAACCATAAACCTAAACCTAAAACTAAACCCTAAACTTAAATCCTAAAACTAAAACTAGACCCTAAACCATAAGCCCCAAACCCAAACCTAAACCCAAAAACAAACCCTAAACACTAAACCAAAAACCCCCCAAAAACCCAAAACCATAAAACTAAACCTTAAACCTAAAAAAATAAAATAAAACCTAACCTAAACTAAATAAAACCTTAAAATAAAATTAATAAACCAAAATAAAATAAAAAATAAAATAAATTAAAACATAAATTAAAACATAAAACTAAACTAAACCATAAGAAAATAAACTAAAATAAAACCTAAAATAAAATAAAATAAAAAAAATAAATAAAAAAAAATAAAACCTAAATATAATAAAACTAAATGTAAAATAAAATAAAATAAAAATAAAATAATAAAACTAAATAAAAACCTAAAACCTAAAATAAACCTAAATATAAAACTTAATAAATAAAATAAAACTACACTAAAAAACCTAAACCTAAAATAAAATAACAAATAAACTAAACCTAAACTAAAATAAATAAACCCTAAAATAAACTAAAATAAATAAAATAAAAAATAAACCTAAACCTAAACTAAAAATAAAAAATAAACCCAAATTAAAAAGGCCAAAATAAAATAAAAACTAAACCTAAAATAAAAATAAAACCTAAACCTGAAAATAAAAAATAAAACTAAAAATAAACATAAAAAACCTAGCCTAAAAATAAACTAAATAAAAAAAACCTACTCAAATAAAATAAACTAAATAAATAAAATAAAATGATAAATATAAATAAAATAAATAAACTGATGGGTTTGCTTAATTTAAAAAGATCTTAAACCTAAGATCTGACCTAGGCCCTAGGCCCTAAGCAACCACCCTAGGCCTAGCCATGAGCCCAAACCTGACCCTAACAAATTGAGCTGATCACTAACTGGCCTAAACTGAGCCTGAGCCACAACCTGAAAGGCCCTAACCCAGGCCCTAAAACCTGAGCCACAAACCCTAAACCTGAGGCTGAGCCATGAGCCACAACACTGAGCCTGACTAGGCCCTGAAACCTAACCAAGCTGATCTCTCTAAATCTAAACCTAACTAAACCACAACACTAAGGCCACTAAATCACAAAACTAAACCCTAAATCTAAAAACCTAAAAACTTAAAAATAAAATAAAAATAAAATAAATAAAACATAAAATAAAATAAATAAAAAAGAAACCTAAATAAAATAATAAATAATAAAATAAATGAAAACAGAACCTAAATAAAATAAATAAATAAAATAAAATAATCTAAAATAAAATAAATAAAAACCTAAACTAAATTAAAAAATAATATAAACCTAGAATAAAAAACTTAAATAAAATAAAAAAAACTAAAAAAATAAATAAAAAATTAAACCTAAAATAAAATAAAATAAAAATAAATAAACTAAACTAAAAAAACTAAAATAAATCTAAAATAAATAAAAATAAAACTAAAAAAAAATAAAAAAATTAAAATAAAAAAATAAAATAAAATAAACTAAACTAAAACTAAACTAAAATAAATAAAAATAAAACCTAAACCTAAAAACTAAACTTAAACCTAAACTAAACTAAAATAAAAAAATAAACTAAATAAACTAAACATAAAAAAATAAAACCTAAAAAATAAAACCAAAAAATAAAAAAAATAAAAAATAAAACCTAATAAATAAAATGAAAATAAAACTCAGTAAAAAAATAAACCTAAATCTAAACTAAAACTAAAAATAAACTAAAATAAATAAATAAAACTAAATAAAATTAAAATAAATGTAAATATAATAAATAAATTAAAATGTTATAAACTAAACCCTTGGTCTACTTAATTTAAAAAAATCTTAAACCAAAACAAAAACCTAAACCCTAAACCAAACCAAAACCTAAAACCAAAACCACAAATAAACTCTAAACCATAAAGCATAAAACACAGAACCTAAATATAAACCTAAACTCTAAACCCTAAAACCTAAACCCAAAACCCTAAACTTAAACTTAAACCTAAAGTAACTAAATAAATTAAAATAAACTAAACCCTAAAACCTAATAAACCTAAACCTAAACCTAAACCCTAAGAATGGGCAAAACCTTTGGAGGAGGAACATCAGTCAACCGGCTCAGTAGATCGGCGATGGAGGTGAAGAGAAGCGATGTTATCGTAGGTGGGGGGATCTGGTCTTGGTGGATATGGAGTGGTGGTGGTAGTGGTGGTTATGGAAGTGGGAGGAAAGCGGAGGTTACTGGCCAGGTGGTGGAGAGGAGAGATCGAGGATATGATGGTGGATCCTACTCGAGAGGGAGGTGGTTATGGGAGCTGGAGAAACAAGAACGGTGATCGATCCAACTTATGGAACTATTTATAGTAGAGATGGTTCTAGTTATTTAGGGTTTTGATTTCTCTGCATGCATTTTTTATCTATGTCATCGCTTGTGTCTTAGAAAACTTGGTTTGTTACTTGGTTGATGAAATAAAAAAAAAGAAATGTTAAATCTGAATTTGTTCTATTAAAAAAACTAAAAACCCTAACCTAAAACCTAAACCCTAAACCATAAAAACCCTAAACCTAAAACCATGAACCCTAAACCTGAAAAAACCACACATTAAACCTAAACCAACCTAAACCCCACACCCAAAATCTAAACCTAAACTAACCCTAAACTAAAAACTAAAACTTAAACTTAAGCAAATAAAACCTAAAATGCAATAAATAATAAAAACTAAACCAAAATAAAATAAAATATAAATTAAACTAAACTTAAACTTAAACCTAAACTAACTAAAAAATAATAAAATAAATAAAGACTAAAATAAAATAAAATAAATGAAAACCTAAACTAAACTAAAAATAAAACTTAAATCTAAAATAAAATATAAAAATAAAATAAATAAAATAAAAACTAAATAAAACCTAAACCTAAAATAAACCTAATAAATTAAAAAAAAAAAACTAAAAAAAATAAACCTAAAAATAAAATTAAATAATCCAAAACCTAAACTAAAATAAAATAATAAATAAATAAAACTTAAATAAACTAAATAAATAAAATAAATAAACTAAAATAAACCTAACATAAACTAAAGAAATAAAACCTAAAATAAACATAAAAATAACTAAAAAATAAAATAAAAAAACCTAAACTTAAAAATAAACTTAAAACCTAAAAATATAAAAAAAAACTAACTATAAAATAAATAAACCTAACTAAACCTAAAATAAACTAAATAAAATACTAAAAATAAAAAACCTAAATAAATAAACTAAACTAAATAAAAAATAAAAATAAACTAAATAAAAAAAATAAAAAAATAAAATGGATAAAATAAAAATAAACCTAAACCTACAGTTTGTTAATTTAAGAATAAAAAATGAAATAAAATAAAAACTTAAACACAAATACAACCTGACCCTAAACTAAAACCCTGACCCCACACCAAACCCTAAACCCTAAGCCTAAACCCTAAACCTTAAACTGACCCCCAAACCCTAAAACCCTAAGCTAAACCTTAACCTAAAATGCTAAGCCACTAAACCCCAGACCTAGGCCAAACCTAAACCACTAACCCCAAACTAACCCTAAAACACTAGGCCAACCTAAACCCTGATCACCAACCCCCAATCTAAACCCTTAACCCTAATCATGACCACACCTAAACCACAAACCCCAAACCAAAAAAAACCCTAAACTTATTTTCACTTTTGGCCAGGCGGGTTATGTTTTTGACCTTTTAGGTTGGCTGGTGGTTCTTGTCTTTCTAGCTTGGGTTGGCTTGGTTTCTCACTGTGTCTTCTCGCCTTGTTACTCAGTTGGTGGATGAGATGGTTTTACTCAACTTTATTCTATTTTTTTACCTTGGTTGGTTTGTTGGCTCTCCTCTTGAACTCAAATTACTTTTTGCTCATTTTTTATGGTTGAATGGGTGGCCTTCCTAGTGGGAACTATTGTTGATTGTTGCCTTTCTAGGCCATCTTTTGGAGAGTTTCATGGCTACTTTTTTAGGGGTTGCCTCCTAGTTCCTTGTTCTTTGTTGTTGGATCCTTCTTTTTCCTTGGTTTTGTGTTTGGTTATTCTCCTAGGATTATTAGTGCATTTTTATTGCGAGGTTTTATGTTATCATTATGCTTCCTATTGGGTTAGTCTTTATTGCTGGGGAAGTTTGGTTTTTTGGCTTGTACTGGCTAGCTATTGTTATTGCCTTTCTATGGTGGTTGTGCTTCTTTTAGACCTCTGTTGTGTGGTGCTTTGTTGGTTATCTACTTTTCCTTGGCTGTTGGGGATGCCTCTTTTATTGGTTATTTATGATGGGTTATTCTCTGGTTTTTATGGCTATTTTACTTAGCTAGTTTGGTTGGAGGACTTTTAGTTATCCTTCGAATCTTGGTTGGTTGATTTTTTTCCTCTTTAGTCTTTTCCTTCTTCTTGGACAATTTCTTTGGTGCATTTTTGTGCTAGCGAACATTTTTTTCATTTTGGTGGTTAGTGGTTGCTTTGGCCCCCCTTTTATTGTGGCTATTTTGTCTAGTGATTTACCTTGTTTGCATCTTATGTTTCCTTCGGTTGATGGTTTCATTTGACATATTAAGTCATTTGTGGTTGCTCACCCTAGTTTGGCTTGGTGAGCTACTTGTTGGGACTTTTGCTTGAGGGCTCCTATCTTAGTTTTGTTGGTTGTTTCTTTGCTAATTAGCATGGATGGTGCTTGCTGATGGCTAGTTTTAGTTTTCCCTAGTTTGGAGCTTGAATGAGTATTTGCATAATGGTTGTTGTTGGTGTTCTAACTTTATTTTAGCCTCTCTCTTATTATTATGTATATTGTGGTTTTCATTTGTGGTTTGGTTCTAGTTGATGGTTGGGTTGCTCTTTGTTTAATGGTGCAGGATCGAGAACTCTACGGACTACTAGCCTTGGTGGTTTTCTTATACTAGGTATGATGGCTATGATGGCTTTGATGTTACTCACCTCTTCTCTCTAGTTGGAAGCATTTCATATGATTGTAACCCTTCTTTATGAAGTTTGGATGCTCAAATGTATTGTTGCCCCTTGGGATAATCCTAATTGAGCCCGAGCCTTCTCATTCTCAGCTCGCTCCTTTTCCTCTCTTTGTCCTTATCCTTTTTAGCTATGACTTTTGCCTCTGTAGTGTTTTGCAGATTTCTTTTACAGGTTGGAACTTTAGAGGAATGGTGTTACTTCGTTAACCTAAGTGTTGTTGTTATGGATCTTGCTTATCTTACTTTCGAAGGAATCATGAGCTACTGTTGACTCATCCTTTTACTATTTTTTGGGATTTGTTTTAGTCTTACTCATGTCTTTTTCTCTTATGCTTGTTGTATTTGTTTTTTTTATTTTCTTTTCTATTTCTAATGTACTCGGATGGGGTTTAGCTCTTTGGGTTTCTTGTATCTCAGAGCGTAGAATTTTAGAGCTTTATCCTTTTAAGGACATTGTATCTTTTCCTTTTATGGTAATAAAATTCAACATTCCCCAAAACACTAAACTAAACTAACCTAAACAAAACCTAAACCTAAACCTTAAACCTTAAACCCTAAACCCAAACCCTAAACCTAAATAAACCTAAAACCTAAATCTTAAACCCTAAACCCACAAACCCTAAATTAATCCTAAACCTAAAACACTAAACTTTAAACCTTAAACTTAAACCCCAACCTAAACCTAAACCCTAAAGCATAAAACCTAAAACCTAGACCTAAACCTTAAACCCTAAACCCTAACCTAAACCTAAAAACTAAACCCTAAACCTAAACCTAAGTAACTAAATAAATTACAAAATAATCCTAAACCCAAACCTAATAAACATAAACCCAAACCTATACCTAAGAATGGGAAGAACCTTGATGGCAGAACATCACTATCAGTAGGCTGGGTCCCAGATCTAGCGGTGGAGGAGAAGGGGAGGATGGTTATCACAGTGGTGGTGGAGGATCTAGAGTGCTACTTGATATGGAGGTGGTGGAGCAATGGTGGTTATGGAAGTGGGAGGAGTGAAGCGGCAGAGGTTTGGTGGTGGTGGCGGAGGGAGGGATATAATGGTGGATCTTTTCGAGAGGCGGGGTGGTTACGATGATGGGAGAAAGCGAAGAGAACAATCAATCTACTACTTATTGGTGTGTCGATGATTCTAGTTATCTAGGATTTTTGATTTGCTCTATGTGTGCTCATTTTTTATCAATGTGTCTATGTCTCTGTGGTGTGTTTGAGATGTGGGACTTATCTTAGGGTACTTATTGAAATGATCAGTATGACATTAAGATGCATTATCAAAGATAGAAATTATCACCCTATAATGGACCTAATCACCTAATAAGGACTCTAAGGCATGATGGGTCTTTGAATGTACCAGAGACCTTTCCCCTACTTTACATGAAAAAGTAAAGTAGCATTTATATTAAGTAGGGTTCATTAAGTTCCCTATGGAGGCAAGCCTCCATAGTTAATTACATCCTAAGGGATGTGAATCCCTTAAGAATACTCTCAATGTCAATTAAAGTCTCCAAAGATTTTAAGGCTAGACTCAGAGGATTAGTTGCTAAAATCAAGTGGGAAAACTCAAGAGAAGACTTATTATGGAAAACAAGTAGGGAATGCTCTTGATACTAGGAAACCTAGTGAGCATTTCAACCTATTCTATAATTGGGCTTTATAATTTTGAAATTGAAGAGAAGATCAATTTTGTTAAAGTTGACATTTCATTTAGAAAGCTAGGACTTGTAATACAAGATTATGGAGATGCCTAAGAGGTGAGGATTTATGCTTGTAGCCAAAATAGCCACCTCAAACCTAAATCTAGTGAGCTTTAGCATAAGCCAAAGTGTGACCTAAATCTAAGCCCTAAATCTAAGTGAAAATGGGCATATGGTTTAACTTTTGTAAGAGAGGATAAACCTGTTGGACTTATGACCATCAGAGTGGTGACCAACTAACACCTCTATACTTTAAATCCATGAAGTTTGATCATATGATTTGCAAGATTAGTTAGGCTATTATTTAATTAGAAAAAACTAAAGTCTAAACCCACTCCCTAGAGACTAGACCATGAGTGGTATGAGCATATGACTTAGTCTAGTCAACATCTTTTCAAATTTTATTTATTTTGACACTTCATTTTGATAAAGGCTTTGGGTTTTTGATGCCTACATGCATGATGAAATAAGGTTGTTGACTAAATCAACAAGAAAGGGGTTTTTTCCAACACAAAGGATGCCCTCACGGGTCAAGCATTCCTCAATTGTGCAAGGATGGAAATCCCTTATTTTTAAGATAAAATAATATGATGTGCATGTTGTTGGCCATTCAACATTCAGCTAAGGGGTTACTAAATCTTTTAATTATCTTAATTTATATTTTAGGCTTTATGTAAGGTTATGAATTGTTTAAAACTTTAGTTTTGAGTTGTAGTTCGGTATAAAGTTTAATTTTTTATAAGAGCCTAATCGCATTCAAGGCCGCACATTCAAACATCAAACATATAAAGAAACTAAGAAAAGCATGCCTAATTGTGTACTTTAAACACAACATCAAACACTTTTATTGCTAATAAAAAAGAATAGGCTTGTGATAGGGGTACAACCCAAAAGAAAAATGGGTAGAGCTCTACCCTTATACATAGAAGAATAATTTTCAATTTATAAATGATAAATGCTGTGGGGGTCTTCAAGTCTTCATGTATTCATGTATCATCCTCCTTCTTTAATTTGGTTTGGTCCATTTTGATGGCATCATATGGCCTCCCAAGGTAAAGCCTTCTAGCCAATGCTCATCCTTATCCCCCCATAGCACTAATCCTAATTTCTAATGCAAAAGTACATTAAAGATAAAAAAAGTAAATCTAACTACACTTGCAAGATAAGTGTTAGCTAAACACACATACAACCCAAGCAATTATATTTATAATTTGGACTTAGTACCTTACACATGACTAACCAAGCCCATAAGTCCTAACTTGGATTATGCTTAAGGGCTTAAGCAACCTGCAAAGAGAGCATTTATATTTATTTTTAAGCATCCCCCAAAAAATAATCTCTTATAGAAAATATGATTATCATCTTACCATCCTGAAACATACACTCTAACATCCAATCTAAAATAATAATCGTCATAAAAAAACATACATCACACCATGCATCATCTAAACATATAAGAAGTTGTGACTTAATCTAATGTGTGTGTATTAAGGCTTGTGTGGTATGTCTACTAGGCTTTAGAGTTAAGATTTTCCAAGTGTAGAAAAATTCAACTTAAAGGGTGGTTTCACTTCAAGTGCTTTAATTGATTTGCAAGTTTTAATTTATGTTTTCTTTTGTTACATATGACATACACTTAGCAACTAAGTGTTGTAAAGAGAAGAAAAGATGTTGGCCTTTTTCATCCCTACCTTAAACTACTTTCTAAAGCATGTTAATTTGATTTAGTTCTCTTTAGTGAATGGCTTATTACACATTTTAGATTAATCTAAGTTTAGGTTCTCTTTAAATAATTCTATTCAATGTGAAAGGCTTCTTAGGATTAATCTAATTGAAATACTATCACATGACACATAAATCATTCCTTTCCATCACATGTAACATGCATATGATTAAGTCTTAAGTATACCTACACATACAATATGTTTTAGCACACTTGAATGATGGATGAGTATGTACATTTGAAGCTTTATATTTCCCCCCTCTTATTTTATCATATTAATTTAAGGCTCTATCTAAATTCTTATGCAAAAATACATAGGGATGAAATTAAATAGGTACATGTCATTGTCAACCAAGGAAGTGAGGTAATCAAATGACCTCTTTGGGTTTAGCTAAAGCATCATATTTGGGATGTCCGGACTATATACATTTACATTAAACCATATGTAAATTTACATGCATGAACATAAGAAGAGAGCTCCAAATCAAATGATCAATTAATTCATTCACTTGAACAATTGCAAATGCATGTATTTTTAATAAAATGGAATAAAATGGAAGGATTACCATTCTCTAATTAAATACACACATGTATGTATAAAAAACATAAGCAAGTACAAGCCTTTGTTAAACTTGGGAAGTGAGGTAATCAAATGACCTCCTTAGGGCTAGCTAAAGCCTCATATTCCTAGGATGTCCAGACTATATATCGCTTTTCTTAGATACATACACATGTATTCATAATTTGGAGAATGAAAATCATTCAAAAAAGTAATATTTAATTTGATCAAATCATTTATGTATATGAATTAAAGTGCATCCAATTCTAGTATTGAGATACATAGAATGAAATCAAATGGAGTATGTTTATTAAACCAGAAGTGAGGTAATCATATGACCTCCTTGGGGCTAACTAAAGCATCATATTTTTGGGATGTCGACTATATACCCATTAACAATCTCACTTAATAAATTAATACATGAATAAAGGAAAAAGCTTCACTTTATACATTTAAGCTATAATCAAATGCATCTATCTTGTTATATAACATTCATAACCATTCATTTATAAGCTTTGGAAAATATGTTTGGATTTAATAGTGATAATAGCTACACATATTATAAATTAAATCAACACACGCAAGCTTGACATAAAAAAAAAAACCAATTGAATTAATGAATTGTGAAAAGATGAATGTATGATTCCAAATGACATACAACATTTAACATGATTGGAAAGGAATGAATGAGCATAAACATGTGATTTCATTCAATTAAATTAACTCCTGAGGACAATCAAATCAAATAAAAGCATTTAAAGAAAACTAAGGCTTTTTAATTATCACTTTCAATTTGGTTTGAAGAAATGATGAAAAGTTTGCTGATCCTAACCCATTCTCATGTTTGTGATTTAATTTCATTTAATGAAAAGTAATTAAGTTGATTTTATGGGTTAATTTGGTTTTATGCATTAAATCCATTAATTGATTAACTACCACTATGTTGCCTTAATTTAATTAACCAAGTAATTATGATCTAACATGATATGTACATACATTAGAAATTAAGTCAACAATGAACCAAAGAAATGAAAGAGGCTGCAATTGGCTTATATTAGTGATTAATTAAGTTAAGAAACTTAATTAAGTACTTTCATGGTTTTCCACACATGTTTGTTAACCATAATTTCCTTAAATGTCATTAGGATATTGAACACCTAAAGATCTAGATGAATTGATTAATTAGGATTCCATGTGATAATAGTTTCAAATTGATTAATTAAGCAATTTAATTAATGAATTAAACCATCAATTAATCCCAAATTAATTAATTTCCATTCAAGTGAAATGGACTTAGGGAAAAGATTGGGAAAGAGTCTCATTCCCCATGCCCATTCACTATTTCACAATGATTAGCAAGCTTACTAATGATTTTCTTACTATTTAGAATATTTAATTGCAATTAATTAGGAAAGTAAAGGTTAAGACAACCAATTTCCCTAATTAACCAAGCAATAAAATCAGAAAATATGAGGAAAGTTTGGTGTTAGTAATATGAAAGTGGAGTTTAAGCTAAGTTTTTTAATTATAAGGTATTTTACTAAAATCATTCAATTTTAATTCCTCTAAACCTTAATAATTATACTTATTTATATGATTTGTTTAATCCAAGAAATAACCATTTACATGATTTTTATGATTAATTTCCATAATTATTGATATTAATTTATTTTGATTTATATCAACAATTTACCAAATTTCATGTCATTTGAGTTCATTTAGTTTATTTGCTCAATTTATCTAGAAACAAAATTCAAAATTTAGTTTTAATTATCAATTCAAATTAAATTATCAATTCAATATGATTTTTATGCTTTGGTTTGATTTAATTTGGATTTAATTTGGGTTTTTAGATTTTTCAATTTTTAAAAGTAGAGAATTTTTTATTTTTAATTAAGTATTATTTTAAATATGATTTTGGTTGTTTGAATCATTTTTAATGTTTTGTTTTTTGCTAGTTTGGGTTCATATAGGCTAAAAGGGTTGACTTGGTCCTCGAATGGGTTGACTTGGTTTGACCCAATTTATATATCACTCATCATGATCACATGACATAAACTTTGATTGGCTTAATTCCATGATTTGGATTGAATTGGATTTTGTTCATGGGTCAAATGCCACTTTGGAAGTGAACCATTAGATTTAGTTCTTTACTTTGGGTTGAGTTTGATTAATTGATTTTATATATAAATTTGAGATTGATAAAAATTCAATTGTATTATTTGATTCAAATGATTGGTTCATTTGAATATTTCATAAAATGATTTGGGTTTGACTTGGGTTTTTGGTTTGAGAATGATTGTATTTCATTTATATTTGGATATATGTTGAAAAAGAATAATTGATTTAAAATAATCCAATTTTGGTTTATTTAGATGGGTTTGGTTCAAAAAGAAATGTTAAAGGGTTTAAATTGGGTTTTGATTTGATTTTGAATTTTTGGTTTCCATTTTAATTTATATTTCATTTATATTTGGAAGATAATTGAAGGTACAATTGATTTATAAAAAATCAGGTGTGGTTGTTGTGGGGTTGCTATGTTCATGAAGGTTGATTAAAGTTGGAAGTTTTCAAGTTTGGATTTGATCTTTGGTAATCATTTGATGAGTTTGCATTTTGGGTGAGTTTGTGGTTTGGTTGGATATTTGATTTCAATTGAATTTGGTGTACATGATTGGGTTTGGCTTTAGTGAGTGATTTTAAGTCAAGGCATGGAATCCATGATTAACCTTCTAAGTCTCAAAGGTTAAGTGTTCATCTCTAAAGTGTCTTATGATTGAAGTAAACCTTTGTGTCAAAGGTTTAGGTTTGAAGGAGAGGGAGATTCACTCAAAATTGAGGTGAAAGGACAATAGGTGTGGTGTAACTATTTTGATATTAATTGGTGAGATGATCAACACATCAAAAGGGAAACAAAATGAAATGATAAATACCTTTTAAAGGTGATAGAATCACAATTTTGGTCAAAGGGATTCTTTGTTAGGGCATAAGAGAGTTAGATGGAATCTGGGAGATTTAGTATGTGAACCTTTTGAGTAAGTTGGATTTAGGGATATGGTTGAGTCTCATTAGAATTGATTTATTTGGGTTGTATTCAATGAATCATAATGTTTAGGGGCAATTTGAGGTTACTAGCTAGGTTGAGTTAATTGATATTGGTTTGATGGTATTTCTTGTGATTTTTGGGGTGATTTTGATTTGCATTTGGGAGAAGTTTGGTTTATTCAATATGCTATAATTTTACCCAATATGAAGGTTGGTTTGGTTATTTATTATGGATTTAGTGATGGAATTAGAAGATATTTGATTGATATTAAAATTTATCAAAGGGATGATTTTAGAAAGGTGATTATGAGTTTGAGTGAAAAGGTTGACTTAGAAGAAAGTGTAGCAGATTTACATTTAGGAGGATGTTGGGGTGATCTTTGATTGAAATCAAATAGATTTTGATTGATCTTTTGAGGACATGTCAAGAAAGTAGTCAAGATTAATTAAATGATTGATTTAATTTTGATTGGGTTTTGTTTTATTTATTTTAATTTATTTGATAGATATCAATTGGAATGGACAAAGAAAATTCGGTTCTTTATCTATTTGATCCAAAGGGATTAAGGTAGGGATCACTAATGCCTTTTGGTGTGCTTTCTAGACAAGCGAAATGACTTACATCTCAAGCAAGGAACAAGAGGGTAAATTAGATGAATAAATTGAATTGGTTAGAAGGTGGGTGTTCTTGATGCTAGAAAGAATGTGTTGTAGACTTACATCTTTGAAGATGACCAGGTAGTTTGGTGGAATACTATTGAGGGAAGGGTTACTATTGAGGTGCATGGAGAATTCCCAGTAGTTTAGATTTATAGGAGTTTTGACAAGAGGTATTAGAAAGTATATGGGGTGGGTGGTTCTAATCCACAGCATATATATATATATTTATATATATATATATATATATATATATATATATATATATATATATATAGATATATTATTATATATATATTTATATATAGTTTATTTATTTATTATATGGATTTTGTTAAGATAAGGACTCGGGAATGGACTATGTCGACTTTGACCTTTCTTAGATTTACTGGACCAAGGGAGATTCTATGCATCCATGGAATAAAATCTAACAGAGGTGATTTCTAGGAAAGGGATTTCTAATCTTAGAAGTAGTGTCTAAATAGGTTACAAAGGGCGTGATCTAAATAAAGTCTCACAGGGAGTGCCACTAGGTCATTATCTTGGACCATGTAAATAAGAAATATGTTATTTTGGCCAACTCAAGAGAAAGATAGTTATATCATCATGGTGGTGTGTCCATTAGGTGGGTGGTTATCATAGCGAAGAAACCAACCTAAGATACTTATGTGCAATCAATCTAGGAAGAGCATGTAGACATATATATCCTTAAAGGGAAACTCATTGTTGGATAGTTTATTTCGATTTGACATGTGCTATCATTTATTTGTGGATACTTAGAAAGTGTAGCAAACTTACATCTTAGAAGGGGAACAATGTTGGGGTGACCCATTGACTATGTCAAAAACATAAGGAGACTACTGAGGAGTCACAAGAAGGACTAGACCGACTTGAAGTGGTAGAAGAAAGGTATGGGGGACTAATCCATACTCAACCAAGTCAATTCATAATGGTAGTCCAGAAGAAAGTTTATAGTAGACTTATCCTCTTGAATGAATAACATAGAAGGTAACTTATTGACTACAGTAGCTACCATGCTAACAAGGTTCGTTGATGTGCAATAGTCAGAAAAGAAAGTGTATTAGACTTACATCTCTAACAAGGGATCTTGGGGTGACCTGGTGTATGGATAAGCACTAAAAAGCTAATGAGAGTATTTGCAGGGGCGTTATCCAAATCAAAGTAGCCCAAGATAGAAGATGTGTATGTGTTTTTGAGATATACAACCAAGTCAATTGATGACAGTTTAAGAAAAAAAATATACTTACATCTTCTTAAATGGAGCCAACATGAGGTAGCTTAGTAAGGACCATGCTATCAGTGCTATGGTGTGTAGGGGTTAGGAAGGAAAGCATAGCACTTACATCTTCTTGAACAAGGGATAGGGTGATTCTTGTAAACATACCAATTAATAGTGATCTAGGCGGGTGTATCACATCAAAGTATCGAGATGAAAGATGTGTATTTGTTCATGTGATTGTGTGTTTGTGTTTATGTTGTGTTGATGAAGGATAGATGCCACTTGGGTTCTTACACATACTAAACACATGAAAGAGTGGGTGAAATGTGAGGGGCAATGTGACTCCACAGAAAAGGATGTTGCAGGGTTGTATCACAGTTGTACTAGTCAAAATAGGATGCCTCTTGGGTTTCTTACACTATCCTATGAGTAGAATCTTGTGTAGTTTGTGTTTGTTTATGAAGATAGGATGCCACTTGAATCTTACACCTATCCTAAACACATCATGGGAGATTCAGATAAGCAAATAATGCTTCTAATGAAGAAAGGATTTGATGAATGGAAAGATAGGATTTTACATGATAACTATTTTCAAACATTATTTTAAGGATAGTATTAATTTAAATAGAGTCTATTGATTGGTCGGTGCTCCCATCATAGTAGTTTAAACTACTTTCCATCTTGAAGGACAAGGTAGTCCTTTCAATGATGGTAGAATTTGATTTAAAAGTTTTGAGATAGACTAACTTTGAAAAGCTTAAACCATCTATATTCAATGTTAATTGAAATCTTTCTCCATAAGTAGAATCTTGGGTTGCATCTCTGTCACTAATCTTTTAGATAAGTCTTTGTTATCCCATGATGCTTTATTACAAGCCTTAGAAACTCCCAAAGTCTTTGTTGTATAATTTGGAGATTCTTCAAGCTATAGTGTCATAACCAATCGAAGACAAGCAGATTGTAAGATGGTCTTTCTTTTTCTTTAACCAACAAGAAAGGCATGACCTTATAGTGCTAAATTTCAATGGAAATTATAAGTGCAAATGACCTCTCATCCTAGCATCATTCAACCCATCCAAGAGATATATGCTATCAAATTTAAAATAGGTAATGTGGATTCATCTTCAAGACATACCTAGAAATCTTCAAAATCTATGTATGTGTGGATTTGAATGTCCTTCCTTTTCATTGGGCATAATATTGGGTAATCATGATAGCATCTTTCTTCTTCAATAAGGTTGAGCTAAAACTATGATATTGTTCTTGGTGCAAATGTTCACATCAAAAGTCTACAAAGTAGGAATAATAGGTTCAATTTTGAATTTATTTACCTTTAAAGATATGGGCACTTCATTATCTTAGGTAGCGGTCTTTAAAGTATAAAGTAACCTAACTAAGTCATTGGCATTTTCTTTCTAACTTATCATATATGATGTTGGGAGTGTGGGGACTACCTTTATGTTCTAAGGTTAATCTCTTAAACTCATTGGTTGATGATCTAATTTTCTTCTCAAAAGTGTATCCTACTTGAAAGTCTTCTAAATTCTTTAAGAAAAGTAGGTAGACTAGGCAAAATATTATTTATTACTTCATTTGAAGGTTTATCTTTGTTGAATCCTCTTTCAAGCTTGAAGAAAGAGATGAAGTGGAAATTTGATATCTCAACACACACACACACACACACACACACACACACACACACATATATATATATATATATATTATTAGGTTAGAGGTTAGGCATAACTCTTCACTTACAATCCTATAATAATATCATGAGATAGTAGAATTGAGTCAATGTGCTCTTACCAATTTTTTAGTCACATCTTTCATGAATTATCCTTTAGAACTTTTGTTTTATTGTTATCTACTAAAGACTTGTCAAAGTAGACTCAAAATTTATTTCATATATATATTTTCTCTCCTTTTCTTTGAATTTACACCTCGTAACATGATTTATCCTTTGGATTCAAATCAATGTGTATTATGTTACTTTTTTCTCTTTTCTTCTTTTCTTTCTCTTCTTCTCTATTTTTTTCATTCATTCTTTTCATTATTTCTTTTCTTTCTTTTCTCTTATTGTTTCATTTTTTCTTTCTCTCCTTTTTTGAGTCTTTGTTTATATTGTGTTTTAGGGATAGCTTGCCTTTCTTTTCCATAGATATTCTATGTTGAGTAATACTTGAGAGGTTACCACTAAGCAAGGAAGAATTTAAGTTCAATTAATCACTCCTCTATCTCCTTAGAAGGTGAGGGTGCACTCATTATTTTTAGCTTAGTGGGCAACATTCCATGATAGTTTAGGACCTTAGATTAACCATGAATAGTTTGATGCCCTTGATTTAGGTGTTCTTAAGATTTATTAATGATTGGTTTGCTTGTTGTTCTTGGTGTTGATTAAGTGGTGGGACCACTACAACAATTAATTTTGTGATATCTTTTAAAGAGGTAGAATTGATGTCCTACTCTTTTATGGTAAAATTTCTTCTTCTATTTGATGATTCTAAATCTTTGTCTATATAACACAACAAAATTTTAAAATAGTACTATTTAGTTGGAATCCTTAAAGGTCAAATCCATTGTATTATTATTTTGGATTTCGTTATTTGAGAGTTGTCTTCTTTGGGAATTAATTCAAATCATTTGATTCATATTTATTTACAATGGACAATACATACTCAAAAAATCCTATTGATCTTATTCTTGTATATGGCCTTTCTCCTTTGGTTAGAAAACTCAGAATTAGGTCAACTAAGAAGCGTCTTCTTTTGCCACCTCCTTTTCTTGATGGTTATAATCTACATATTTTAAAGATATCATACCTTCATTTGAATGTTGTTATTGAATTATTTATTTGATTGTTGAATTGGACCTCATTTGGATTCTTTTGAAGACAAATGAGTATTTGCAATTTTAGTTAGTATTTTTTATTTTTTATGAATTTTTGAATTTTTAAGTGTTTTAATTAATTTTAAAAACAAAAATCTCTAATATCTTAACTTGAACTCATTATTGGACCACTTGGAGTTTTGTGTGATGCGGTCCCACATTGAATGGAGAATAGACAATAAATCAAAGGTCAATCAAATCATTTGTGATATGTTCCATGATCAATCGCACATCCCAATGAGTAATGTGATTATGATTTAAGTCATCTATTTCCTTGAATAGTTTAGATTGGCAATTTGGAGAATGGAACACTATTGCAAGATTTTATGATTCTTATGAAAAGTTGAATGAAAAACTTCATTTTAGGCTCAATTTTTAGCGATCTTCACTGAAATCACTCAAAATGTGTGGGGATGATGTAAATATAACAAAATGCATGGGTAATCTAAAGAAAATTCTAAAATCAAGCAAAAACTATCAAATAAAAGAACTATGGAGGTATAGTTCATGAAAATTACCTCATGAGATTTTGGCGGTGATGATCAAAACGCTCTAGTACAAGAAGAAGCTTTGAATGGGTTGCTCTTGCTTCACTTCAAAATAATGTATCCACCAATGGTTTTTCTTCTGGAATCCACTTGATGTTGATGGCTTTTGCCCAAAATCAAGTGGGGAATATGGTTTTGGTTTAAGCTCTAAGAGAGTGAAATGAGTGTTTGAGGAAGAGTTTTTTTCTTCTATCTTCTGTCTCCTTACAATGGCTGAAAATATCCACATTCATAATGATTTTTGGCTCCAAGTGGCTATCCTTGGCTTGGGGTGGTTAGGATTCTCCTTAGGTGGCTTAATTTGGTTGCCAAGGCATGGATGATGGTTACTATGAAGAAAAAGTGAGTGTCCTTAGAAGTTTAGGTCCTTCATGCAGTGTTAATGGGGGAGGAGGTGATTTCACCTCCCCATGATTCATAGTTGACCCAACAACCTCTTGGGTTGGGACAATGTCCTTGGAGCCTAGGTGGAATAATTGATGATTGCCAAGTGGTCAAGGAAAAGAAAAACCATTTACATAGGTGTTTTGTCTTATGTGATGCCTTTAGCCCAAGGGTAGAGTGGTCATTTAGCATTGAATTTGATTTTAGCATATTTGAAATGAGTCAAAAGTGAGTTGGACCAAATTTCATGTCATTTGGAGTTCATTTGGTTATACAATTTGACCCATTTGGGTCAAAATGGGTTAGGTTAACCAATTGGTTAAATTATGTCAAACCAAGGGTTATTTCAAGTTCATATGACTATTTGGCGAGGATTGTATGGTTTGGTTTTATTTAATTTAGATTTAATTTAGGTATAGTCTAATTTGACCCCTTTATGTCAATTTGGGTCAACTAGTGTCAAGAGGACCAATTATGCTAGGTTTGGCTCAATTGAAGGTCAAGTCAAGTTTAAATGTTGATTTTGGGTTAATTTAAATCATTAATTTTCAAAGGATTTGGCTTAGGTTTTAATTTGGCTAGTTTGGGTTCATATAGGCTAAAGGGTTGACTTGGTCAACCAATTAGGTTGACTTATTTGACCCAATTTATATCATTGATCATCTTGGGTGATCAACAATCATGACATGAACTTTGGATTGGATTAATTGACTTTGATATGGATTGAATTGGATTTTGGTTCATGTAGGTCAAATTGGCCTCTTTGGGTCAAGTGAACCAATTGGATTTAGTTAGCTGATTTAGTTGAGTTTATATAGATTTGAGATTGATATATAAATTCAATTGCAATAATTTTATTCAAATGGTTTTTGTTCATTTGAATATTTCAAGTCAAATAAATTGTTTGTTGACTTGATTTTTTTGTTTGATTGGATGATTGTAGGTTTCAATTATATTTGAATAGGTGATTGAAGGAATGACTGATTCAATAGAAAATCCATTAATTTTGGTTTGATTTAGATGGGTTTTGGCTAAGTTTAAGGAAATGGCTTCAAAGGTTTAAATTGGGTTTTGATTTGATTTTGGATTTGGTTTTGGCTATTTAAATTTATATTTCATTTATAATAAAGAAAATAATTGAAGGTACAATTGATTTATAAAAATCAATTGAGTTTGGATTGAATGGATGGAATATTGGCTATATGAAGGTTGATTAAAGGGCTTATGAAGGATTTCAGTTTGGATTTGATCTTGGGTTTCAATCATTTGGAATTGAGTTTGGACTTGGATTTGGATTTGAAATTGAGTTTGAGGTTTGGTTTGAAATTTGGATTTGAATTGAATTTAAAGTGTACATGGATTGGTTTAGGCTATGGGTGGGTGATTTTTTCAAAGTCCCAGGCATGGCCTAATCCATGATTAACCCTTCTAAGTCTCTAGGATTAGGTCAAGTGTTCACATAATCTCTTGAAGTGCCTTATGACTAAAGAAACCTTAGTGTCTAGAAGGTTCCTAGGTCTAAGAAAAGAAGGTTGAGAACTTACTCCGAAAGTGAGGTCAATAGTGTGTTACTTCGTTGATGAAATCAAAAGAAGAAATGTTAAATATGATTTGTTCTTGGTTAAAAAAAACCAAAAACCCTAAACCCTAAACTAAAACCTAAACCTTAACCTAAAAACTAAACCTTGAACCTTAAACCCTAAACTTAAAATAAAATAAACATAAAATAAACTAAAAAATAAAAAATGAACTAAACTAAAAAAACAAAAACCTTAACTTAAACCCATAAAGCCCTCAACCTCATGCTCCAGTGATTCTCCTTTTCCCCTCTCATTTTTGGCTTTCTAGCACAGCTTGATGGTTGTTGGTGAGATTCTCACTATATTCCTTCAAATCAGCACATGTGGCTTTTTTGTTTTGGAGTGATGTCATGGCTTGGCATCTTCCAGATGATTCTAGGAAAGATGGATCCAATGGAT
Organism: Cymbidium sinense; assembly: GCA_021442155.1. Taxonomy (NCBI): domain Eukaryota; kingdom Viridiplantae; phylum Streptophyta; class Magnoliopsida; order Asparagales; family Orchidaceae; genus Cymbidium; species Cymbidium sinense. The sequence continues at coordinate 31,197 of JAKCPB010001943.1, read as the reverse complement.
CCTACTAGGCATCAACTACCACCTACTTCAAAATCATTCAAAGACATCCTCGTAAGGATAGCTATTGGTGAGTCCTTGGAACTTGTTTTGACTTCTTTTAGAAAGCTGTTATGTGCTGTCGATTGTGGAAAAGCTTGTTAAGCATTTGAATTTACTTTGGTTGGAAAGTTTACTCTTCATAGGCTAAAACATTCACTCTTTCTTTAATATTTGAAACTTTTGGGTGCTTTTATGATTGGTTTAATTGATCCCATATTTTGATTAGTTAATGAATGATTTGGATTACTCACATGTTTTACTCATCATTCTTATTTTATTTTCAATTGCAAATGAGGTTGCTAAATGGATTCCACTCTTTGATATTAGGGAAATCATCATTCGGTTTGGATTTCTCTTCCCAATATGTGAATTCATTTCATTAATCATTTCTTTTTTATTGTGGTGCTTTATTTGGTCATTGCAAATTGATAGCGTTACAAATCTCAACCTTTTGGCTAGAATCCTTGTTGAATTAGAAATTACCAAAAAAAAGAAAGTTGGGATCTTAAAATTATGGTTTATGTAGAAAGTTGATTTTTAAAATTTTTGTTTGTCTTTTATTCTCATTGTAAATTCCATTAATAGATGTTTCATTATCCTCCTCAAAAGAAAATTCTTGTTAAGGAAATATTATTTCTAACCTAGGACAATGTTTAAATATCAAAAGTTAATTAAAAAAGGATTCATTGAATGTTCCTAATAAGGCTATTTTACCACTTATTTTATGAATTGAAGGTTTCTAATGTGGAAAATAATAATTCTCTAAACTTTGGATGATGATTCTTTTCCTCAGTCGATCCCACATCTTACAATCTTGATTGAAAAAAACTTTACTTGAAAATATTAATGAGGATATCAATGTTATGCATCATTCTAATTCAATGGAGAATATGGCTTTGGTTTCTCATGATATTCAGTTTGAAAAACCTGACTTTACTTTAGTTCAAGATGATTTAAATTCTCAAAAAGATTTAGTTTTGTCTAATAATTTGGTATTGAGGAAGAAGGGATTGATTCACACTTTCTTAATAAATCTATTTTTGGTTTATGATGCTCATTTTGCCTTTAATAAATTCTAATGGCTTGGAAGAAGGAGAACTCACTTCTATTAGGAGACTTCCACTAAATCTATGACAAATGTTGCTAAATCCTTCTGATGATGATTATAGGAAATGGTTTCAAAAGTTATCATGCAAAAAGAAAAAAAAATGTTAAAACTTCCCTCCCAATTGTCCAAAACCACTAGATCTCTGACCTCTCTCTCTCTTAATTAACCTTTTCTTAACCCTTTTTTTACTTATGTTTAATTTTTTTATTTGGAATGTTAGAGGGATCGATACCTCTCTATTCATAATGTATTAGAAACCTTTGTCATATTATAATATTTCTTTACTTATTATTTTGGAGCCTCTTATTCATGCAAAAAATTAACCATTTTGCTATAATGATCGGTTTCAATAAATTTTCTCTAATGTTTGTAATAAAATTTGGTGTTTTTGAATAATTTTGTGGAGGCTTCTATTCTTGATGATTTTTTAAATAAGTTGTCAATGCTCAAATATCTTATGGTGACTATTGTGTTTTGGGCTCTTTTGTATGCATCTTGTAATAGATCGGTAGAAATCTTCTTTGGGAAAATTTGAGGAATTTTGCTACCTTTGTCAATAAACCTTGGTTTGTTGGTGGGCATTTCAACACTATTTTATTCTCGAATGAAGTGGTGGTTTACTCTCTAATATTCATTCCATGGAAGAATTTTCCAATATGATCCTTGATTTTTGATTGATATTGGCTTTAAGGTTCAAATTTTACTTGGCAAAACTCTAGACTTTGGCAAAGGTTGGAGATTCTTTTAATACTCATTGGATTACTCAATGGCCTATTACCATCGATCATTTAAGAACCTTATCGATCATGCTCCTCTTTTGGTTTTATTAAAGATAACTCTAATAGATTAAAAATTTCTCTCATTTTAGATTTCAAAACATGTGGATTGCATATTGATTTCTTTAATGTTGTGGCTAACAATTGGAAAGCTCCCTTACATCTGACAATTTGATTATGGGATGAATAGATTTTGGTTTAAGCTTAAAAACTTAAACAAAATCTGGGTTTATGGAACAAGCATTATTTAAAACCTTTTTGCTAATATCAAAGAAATAGAAAATTGGTTTGTGATCTTGAAGTCTGTATGTCGAACTAAGATTAAGGACTTGAGGTGAAAGATAAACTTCTTAATTTTAAAAATATGGAAGAGACTTATTGGTGCCAAAAAGCTATTAGTAAACATATTGCAGATGGTGACAAAATACTAGATATTTCCATGCTTTAGTTAATAAAAAGAGAGCTTTAAATAATATTCAAAAAATTAAAGATGATAATAGAGAATGGATTACAGAGAATAATGATATTAAGGATTGACCATTAATTACTTTAGAAATATGCTTAATAGAGTTGCTCTTATGAAGCTATTTCTAAATACTTGATTCCTTCTATTATAAATAATAATGATAATGATTTTCTTACTTATGTACTTGATGAAGAAGAAATTTTTAAAGTTCTTAATAGCATGAACATAGATTATTTTGTTGTTGGGGTTTCACTACAATTTTTCAAAATGCTAGTTTATTATTAAAATGATTTGGTTGAGTGTGGTTGATTTTTTTTAATGGTAATCCTTTTCTAGATATTTTTCTTCTTATTGTTCTCATACCTAAGAAAGATAATCGAACTATTGGGTAATTTTAGACCTATTAGTTCTTTGCACCTTCTTCAATAAGCGATTTCCAAAATTCTAACCAAGCTTAGTCCTTTACTTCATAGGATTATCTCTCTAAACCAAACTAGTTTTGTTAGAGGTAGATCTATTTCTAATAATATTTTCTTAAGAATTAATTCATGATTTAGATGCTAACACTAGAGGTGGAAACATTATGTTCAAATTAGATATTACCAAAGCTTTTGACAATATCTCTTGGGATTTTCTTATCCATATTCTGAATTTATTTGGGTTTTCTGATAAATTTATCTTTCTTATTAAAATTGTATTAATAATGCCTAGTTTTCTATTTTGCTTAATGGTGAAGCCTTGGCCTTCTTTCCTTCTTCCCATGGCCTAAGAAAAGGGGATCCTCTATCTCTACCTTATTTATTTTTGTTGAGTACTTATCTAGAGCATCAATGATCTATTCTTAAACAATCCTAGTATGCATTACAAAACTCTTGGTGTTCTTCTATTTCTCATTTAAGCTTTGCAAATGATTTCATTATTTTTACTTCTTCATCATATCAAGAATCTCAAGATTTTTTTTAAAATAAATTTGGTTCAGAAAGTGGTATATCTATCAATGAAAATAAAAGCTATTTTATTACTTCTTCAAGCATCTCCAATAATAAAATTAATCAAATCTTGCATATCACTAACTTTAAGCATCAACACCTTCCTCTTAAGTACTTGGGTGCTCCTCTTTTTTAAATGATCCCATCTTTTTTTTATGAGTTAATTCAAAAATTTTAAATAAAATTTCTATTTAGGAATTTCATTTACTTTCCTTTGGTGGTAGGCTCACTATTCTTAAAAGCACTCTCAATTCAATCTTTGATTCACTAATGCTCTCTTGCTTAATAAATTTTTTTTGGGATCAATAATTCTACTAAAAAGAATGCATTGGACTTCCTGGCATAAATGTTGTGGTCCTTTGGGTGAAGGTGGCCTCGGTTGCAAACCGATTCATGAAGCTATTAATGCCTTCTCTCATAAGCTCTGGTGGAATTTTAGAAAGAATGATAGCCTTTGGGCTAATTTTATGATGAAAAACTATTTCCAAAGTAAACACCCTCTTATCTGCTTATAAATTTTGTGACTCTCGGTTTGGAAAAGGCTTTGCTCCATTAAATGGGTTGCTTAACCCTTAATATGTTGGGGTATTCATTCTGGTTCTTCTTTCTTTTGGCAAGATAATTGGATTGGCAATGGCTCTATTGACTCTCTTTTATCTACCCACTCTACTGCAGCTATCAAAGTTAACTCTTTCTGGCATAAGAACACTTGGAGCGAAAATAAACTTGAGAATTATATCCCTATTTCTCTTTTAGATAACTTTAGAAATATCTTTATTTTCTCTAACAAACTAACCAAATTCTCTTTAAGCTTTCTTACAATGGTGATTTATTAAGAGGTTTGGAATTTTATTAGAGATAAACAAAACTCCTCAAATGTTTTCATTAAACTTTGGAACAATAATACATTCCCATTTCTTATTCAATTTTAGCTTGGAGGATTTTGAATAACTATATTCTTGTGGACTTTTTGCTCTGAAATAAAGGGTTTTATTTGCCTTCAAAGTGCTACTGTTGCTTTCATATTGAAAATGTTAATCATGTTATTGTCAATGGTGCTATTGCTAAATTATAAATTATGGTTATTTAATGAAACTACTCATGGCTCTCTTTCCATATATCAACTTCTTGAAGTCTGTTTCCAAAAAAACTAAGAAAGGTCATATCAAAGTTCTAGTTGCTATTACCCATTATCTAGTTCATTTGGATGGATATAAATGATGCTAAATATTGTGGTATTGAGCCATAAAAGGATCTAGCTAGAACCAAAGAAAAAATTCAAGCTCTATTTAATGCAAATCTTATTAAGTAACATTCATTTTATAGGTTATAAATTTGTGGCTAAAAAATTGGGTATCATTACTGACTCTTATAAAAAAGATTATCCATTGGATCAAACCCAAAAAAATTTGATTAAAGTGAATACTGATGGTTCTATTGCAATAAATATGGTTGTGGTGGTATTCATAGGAATTCTACTACCATTTTTGCTTTTGCTATCCTCTCAAAGCTGCATTATCTATGTTGAGCTTATGGTTTATAAAGCTATTGAGATTTATTTGAATAAAGGTTTCCTCAACATCGATTTAAGTTGATGCGTTCTTGCTTTTGACATACTAAACTCTAATATAAGGAAATGCTGATTTATTTTATCTTCTTAATCATACTAAAATCTTCTTTCTCAAGTTTGTTATAAAAGTTTCCATATCCTTTATGAAGGTAATGCTTGTGCTGATTTCTTGACTACTTTAGGTGCGAACTTAACTGATTTAACTTTATTTGACAATCAAAATTTGCCTAAACTTTTAAGGGGTTTGGTCAACTTGGATAACCTTTGGATTATCTCGTTATAATTTTCTTGGCTTGGTTTTTTCTGTTGGTTTTTGATGAGCCATTGCTTTTGGTTCCCCTTTGTTAAACCTTCTTTGGGTTGTGGCCATTTGCTTATTTTCACTCTTGGGCCTATGCTGGGTTTTGTTTTTGAGCTCTTGCTTTTGGGTTGGCCTTGTGGTTGCTACCAAGTGGTTCTTCTTTTTTTCTAGGTTGTTTTTTTTTTTTGGTGGATCTGTTTCTGGTTGGATGATTATTGTTGCTTTTGTATTTTGGTGACCTTCATTTGGGTGGCTTTTACTATATGTATGGGATTTTCCATATCTCTAAGTTGGTTGTTTCTTCTTGAGTTGGATTTTCTCTCTGTGGTGGTGGTTGGTGGGGTGTTGTTGGTTATTTGGTTGGTTGGTTGGTTGGTTTTTATTTGGTTTATTTATATTGGTGGTAGATTGGAGGATGTTGGTGGTCTAATTTTGGATTGGATTTGGCAAGGTGGAGGTTATTTGTTGACTATTTTCTCTTCTTTTTTGGATTGGGTTTTTGGTGGTTTTTGCTAGTTTGGGTTTGTTTCTTTTGGTTATGGTTTCGACCTCTTCATGTAATGGTCTTCCTCTCTTTGTTTGTATTGCTTTATTTTTATTATTTTGGGTTGGGTGGTTGCTATTTAGTGGTGTTGTTTTACTTTGGGATCTGTGACTTGGTTTGGTGTATTGGTTTCCTAACTATGGTTATGATGCTTGCACTCATTGATATTTCTCCTTTTCTTTGGCTTTGGTGGTGTTCCTATTGTCTTTCTTCTCTCGATGGATGGCTTTAGTCTTTATCGGTCTTTGCTCCATTTGTGTTTAGCTATTCACCTCACGGATCAAAATTTTTGTTGCTTTGGTTGGGTTTGGTGGATGTTGTTGTTTGTTCTACCCTTTTCCTGGTTGTCTTGGGTGGTTTTGGCATGATGGATGCTATTGGTCTTTTCTCTGATTTGGATTTTCTCTTTGTGGTTGGTTGGAGGATGTTTATGTTGGGGTTGGTTGGATGGGTGGCTATTTTGGCCTTTCTTTCTTGCTCTTGGTGACATCTTTGGTTGGCACTCTACTATGGTTCTCTTCTCTTATTCTTGCTTCCCTTTTCTAGTTTGGGTGACAACCTTGCTGGCTTTCCTATTTGCTTGTGGAGGACATGAGCGCTTGTGTTTTTTCTGGTTTATGTTGTTAAGGTCATGATGCTTTCTCCCTTTGATGTTACTATTCCTCTTTGGTGGTGGCTTTTGGTGGTTCTTCTATCTATCTTTGTTGTCCACGATGGTTGGTTGATTTTACGCCTTATTGGGCTTATTTGTTTTGGTGGCTTTATGGTTGGCTATTATTATGTCTACTGCTTGGAGGAGTTTGACTTTGGATGATGGACTTGGGATGATGGGCTATAAGCGGTATCTTGCAATGATTGCCTTGATGTTTCCTCTCTTCTTTTGGATAGTATATTATATGTAACCCTTCTTGAAGTTTGGATGCTTACATATAATGTTGCTCCTTGAGATGACTATAACTGAGCCTGAGCCTTTTCTTTACTTTGCTCCTTTTCTTTGCTCATACTCTTTATGCTTGTTTAATTGTACTCATCCTTTCATTAGTATGTTGCAGATTTCTTTTATTGGTTGGGAGAATCTTGCGGTGGATCTTCTTTGGTATCAAAAGGACTTAGTGGATATTCTTGTTACATTGATCAGTTGTTGTTGGTGATTTCGTTTTGCTTTTGCTTTTGTTATTTTTTTCTTATATTATTGTAATAGTTAGGGGGTTTATCTCTTTAAGACTTATTGTTACTCTTTGAGCATTAATTCAGAGATTTACCCCACAGGACTTTACTTTTTCTTTGTGGCAATAAAATTCTCTAATTTCCCTAAAACCCTAAACCTAAAAAGCTAAAACCTAAACCTAAACTAAATAAAACATAAAAATAAAATAAATAAAAAAACCAAAACCTAAATAAAATAAAAAGTATAATAAATTAAAACTAAAACCTAAACCTAAACCTAAAAAAAAATTTAATAAAAAATAAAAACTAAACTATAATAAAATAAATAAATACCTAAACTAAAAATAAAAACCTAAATAAATAAAACTAAAATAAAATAAAATAAAATAAAAATAAAATAAAATATAAACTAAATAAAACCTAAACCTAAAAATAAAAAAAAAAAAAAACCCTAAAAAAAAAAATAAACCTAAACCTAAAATAAAATAAAATAAACCTAAACTAAACTAAAATAAACTAAACTAAAATAAATAAACCCTAAACTAAACAAAATAAAATAAAATAAACTAAAATAAATGAAAAAAAACTAAAAAAAATAAAATCTAAAATAAACCTAAAAATAAAATCCTGGACCTAAAAAAAAATAAAATTAAACCTAAACATAAATAAAAATAAAAATAAACTAAACTAAAACTATAAAAATAAATAATAAAAATAAAATAAAATAAACTAAATAAATAGATTAACTAAAATAAAAAAAAAATAAACATAAATATAAATTAAAATAAATTGATTAAAATAAATGATAAAATAAATAAATAAAATAGCTTACCAGTTTGTAATTTAAAAATAAAAAAAATAAAAAAACCACTGAACCCAAAACCTAGTAACCCAAGATCCTGAGCTCTGATCTGACTGACCCAAACTTGAGCCCTGAGCCCAAAGACCCTTGAGCCCTAGCCCTGGCCCTAAACACTAAGCTGAGGCCACCCCCACCCAATACTCAGAGGCTACCCCAATCCTCTACTAACTCTTGACTCCCAACCTACCCTAAACCTAAAACCCACAAAGCCTAAACACTAAAGCCCAAATCCTAATCCTCTAAACCCTAAAGCATACATAAAACCCTAAACCCCACCCTAAACCTAAACCCACCCCAAACCTAAACCTAAACCTAAACTAAAAATAACTATAAATAACACCCTAAATTTATAAACCTACACCTAAACCTAAACCTAAGAATGGGCTGAACCTTGAGGGGAACATCACTGTCAACCAGACTTAGTCTAGATCTGGCGGTGGAGGTGAAGAGGAGGTGATTATAGTGGTGGTGGGGGATCTCTAGGTGATGGTGGATATGGAGATGGTGGTCGGATCAGTGGTGGTTATAGAAGTGGGAGGAGCGATGGAAGTTACAACCGTGGTGGTGGTGGGGAGAGAGATTGGGGATATGATTGTGGATCCACTACTCAAGAGGTGGGGTGGTTTGGAACTAGAAATTGAAGAATAGATTAGATCTGCTTATGGTATGTCTTTTAAGAGATGGTTCTAGTTATCTAGGGTTTTCATTTTGCTCAATGTGTGCTCATTTTTATCTATGTCATCGCTTATGTCTTAGAAAACTTTGTGTGTTACTTGGTTGATGAAATCGAAAGAAGAAATCTAGAATCTAAATTTATTCTCTATTAAAAAATAAACTAAAAACTAAACTAAAACTTACCTAAAAACCACAAACCCTAAATCTAAACCTAAATACCTAAACCCTAAACTAGAAAACCTAAACCAAAACCCTAAAATACTAGCAAACCCTAAACACTAAACCACACCTAAAGCTAAAAAAAAACTAGTAAATAAAACCTAAAAAAAATAAATAAAATAAAAAATAAAACTAAACCTAAACCCAAACCTAACCTAAAACCTAAAAAATGAAAATAAAATAAAAATAAAAAAATAAAACAAAACTAAAAATAAATAAAATAAAACTAAAATAAAACCTAAATAAAATAAAACTAAATAAAAATAAAATAATAAAAATGGATAAAATAAAACTAAAATAAAATCTAAACCTAAAAATAAACTTAAAATAAATAAAAAATAAAACTAAACCCTACTAAAAATAAACCTAAATAAAATAAAATAAACCTAAACCTAAACTAGAAAATGAACCAATAAATACAATAAAAACCTAAAATAAATAAACTAAACTAACTAACTATACTAAAATAAAATAAATAAACTAAAATAAACAAAACTAAAATAAAACCTAAAAAATAAAAAATAAAACCTAAACCTAAAACTAAAAAAAATAAAATGGAACCTAAAATCAAAGTAAAATAAAACTAAATCAAAAAAAAATAAAATAAAACTAAACTAAAAAAACTAAACCTATAAACCTGAAATAAACTAAAATAAAAACTAAACTAAAATAAATAAATATAAAATAAACTAAACTAAAATAAAAAAATAAACTTAAATAAAATAAAAAATAAAATAAACTAAATAAATTAAAATAAACTAAATAAAATAAATAAACATAAACTATCGGTTTACTTAATTTAAAAAAAAACCATAAAATCCTTAAAACCTAAACTCTAAACCTAAACCCTTATCCACTCCTAAAACAAACCTAAAACCAAACCACAACCTAAACCACAAAACACAAAGCATAAAAACCCTAAGCTAAACCTAAATCAAAACCCTAAACCTAAACTAAAACTAAATATTAAAAAAATAAACCTAAACCTAACTAAACAGAATGGTAGAACTTTGGTGACAGAACATCTCCATCAACCAAGCTCATCAGATCGGCGGTGGAGGCAAGGAGAATCTGCAGGTTATCGTAGTGGTGGTGGGGATCTGAGTGGGTATGGAGGTGGTGGTCAGCAGTGGTTATGGGCGGGAAGAACAACGAGGTTATAGCCATGGTGGTGGCGGAGGGAGATTGAGGATATGATAATGGATGCCTGGGAGGCCATGGTGGTTGATTGGAACCCGAAGAACATCGATCTACGCTTATGGAATTATGTCTTCTGTTGAGATGTTTCTAGTTATCTTGGGTTTTGATTTGCTCATGCTCATTTTTTCTATGTCATAAACCTTAGAAAACATGGTGTGTTACTTGGTTTATGAAATCAAAAAGAAATTGACTTTGATTTGTTCATTAAAATAAAATAAAACCACAAACCCTAAACCACAAACCTAAACCTAAACCTAAACCACAAACCTTAGCCACTAAATCTAAACCCAAATAAACCACCCCAAAAATAGCCAAAACTAAATACCACAACCACTAAAGCCATAAACCACCCCAAAACCTAACTAAAACCTAGGCCCCACTAAAAAACCCTGAGCCCTACCACTGAGCCACCCTAAACCCAAAATAAAAGAGCCCTGACCTATAAAAACCAAATGACCTGAGCCTAAACTAAACCTAAAACTACCTACTATAAAACCTAAAAATAAAATAAATAAAATAAAATAAATAAAATAAAAAAAAAACTAACTACTACTAAACTAACTAATAATAAATAAAAATAAAATCTACTAAAATAAATAAATAAAACTAAACTAAACTAAAATAAATGAACTTAAAAAAAAACCTAAATAATAAAACTAAATAAAATAAAATATAAAAATATAATATAAAATAAACTATAAACTCTAAAACCTAAACTAAATAAACTTAAAATAAAATAAACCTAAACTGATAAAATAAACTAAACTAAAATGATATAAAAGGAAACTAAAAACTAAATAAAACAATAAAATAATAAACCTAAACTAAAATAAAAAATAAAAAACCTAAAACCTAAATCTAAAATAAATAAATTTAAAAAAATAAAATAATAAAATAATACTAATAAACATGATAAACTAAAATACTAAAATAAAATATAAATAAATGAGCAAAAATAAATACTAATGAATAAAATAAACCTAATTAAAATAAGATCTAAATAGGCCTGAGCTTGGGTTTGCATAAATGACTGGCCCACTAGGCCAAAAGAAAGCCCAGGCCACTGAGAGGCCACTGATGAGCCCTAGGCCCTGACCTGAATAAAGCCACTGGGCCTACCTGAGCCCCACTGAAGGCCAGTACAGGCCACTGGGCTTAAACCTAATCCTGATGAGCCACTGAGCCCAAAAGAAGGCCACAAGACCCTGGGAAGCCCAGGCCCTAAGCCCCTGGCAGCACTGAGCCCAGACCCTGACCTGACTGAGCTGGAAAATGGCCCATGAGCCCAACTGAGCCTAAAGAGACCTGGTAGAAACTAAAGAAACCTAAAATAAAATAAACTAAAACTAAATAAAAATAAAATATAAAGAAACTTAAAACATAAAATAAAATAAAAACCTAAAACCATAACTGACCTAAATTTAAAATAAAATAAAAATAAAATAAACCTAAAATAAAAATAAATAATTAAAAAACTAAACTAAAATAAAATAAATAAAACCTAAGATGTAAACTAAAATAAATGAACTTAAAATAAAAACAAATAAAATAAAACTAAATGTAAAATAAGAAATAAAATAAACTTAAAAAAAAGAATAAAATATAAAACTAAATAAAACTAGGCATGATAAACTGAATAAAATCTAAAAAAATAAATAAAATAAAAAAAAAAAAACCTAAACTAAAATAAAATAAAATAAATCTAAACCTAAACTAAAATAAATAAAACCTAAACCTAAACCTAAATAAACCTAAACATATGCTTAAACTAAATGAATAAACAAACTAAATAAACTAAACCTAAATAAAATAAAAAGATAAAACTTAAACTAATCCTAAAAATAAAATAAAACCTAAACCTAAACCTAAAATAAAATATAAACATAAAATAAAATAAAATGAACTAAACTAAAATAAACATAAACCTATAAAACCTAAATAAACTAAAATAAAACATAAACTAAAATAAATAAACTTAAATAAATAGTAATAAATAAAAATAAACCTAAATTAAAATATAAATAAAACTAGGTTAACTAAACCTGTCGGGTTTATGATTTAAAAAAACTAAACACTAAAAACTTCTAACTAACTGACCTAATACACCACCCTACCATATCTAACCCTAAACTAAATACTCCAAAACTAACCTAAATAAATAAATAATTAAATAAACCCTAACCTACCCTAAACTATTCAACCCTACTAACCACTAAAACTAAGCCATGCCCAGACTGACTTTAAACCACAAATACTCACCCCAAATAAACATAAATCTAAAAAATAAAGAGCTTAAACCTCTGCTAAATAAATCTAAATAAAATAAATTAAAATCTTAAATATAAAATAAAAACTAAATAATCTAACTGACTAAAAAAAAATACAACCTAAAATAAACTAAAAAATAAAATAAAATAAAAATAAAACTAAAATAAAATAAACAAAACCTAAACTAAACTAAAATAAAATAAAAAATAAAAAAATAAAAAAAATAATAAAAAAAAATAAAAAAAAAATAAATAAAATATAAAAAAAAACCTAAACCAAAAACCTAAAAAATAAATCTTAAACTAAATAAAATAAAAGATAAATAAAAAACCTATAAAATATAATAAATAATAAAATAAATAAAACCTAAACTAAACTTAAAAATGTAAAAAATAAAATAATATAAAATAAAATAAAGTAAATTAAAATAAAATAAAATCTAAGCTAAAATAAAAAAATAAAAGAAACCTAAAATAAAAAACCTAAATAAAATTAAAATTAAAATAAACATAAAAATAAACTAAAATAAATAAATAAAATAAAACTAAACTAAAAAAAAATACTAAAAAATAAACAAAATAAAATAAACTAACCCTACACTAAAATAAAACTAAACTAAAATACATAAAACCTAAACTAAAATAAATAAAAACCTAAAAATAAATAAAAAAAACTAAATATAAATAAAACCTAAACAAAAAAATATAAAACCTAAAAATAAAATTTAAACCTAAACCTAATCTAAAAAAAAAATAAAAGCCTAAACCTAAACATAAATAAAATATAAAACCTAAACCCAAAATAAAAAATAAAATAAACTAAAAGATAAACATAAATAAAAACCTAAATAAATAAAAACCAACTAAAATAAATAAATAAAATAAATAAACCTAAACTAAATAAAATAAAAAAAATAAAAAAATAAATAAATAAATAATAAATAACTCTATCAACTTAATTAATAGAAAATAAACCTAAATAAAAACTAAAAAAATAAACCCTAAAATAAATAAATACTAAACCATAAATCCTAAATAAATAAAATAAAAAAAACTAAACCCTAAAATAAACCCTTAAAATAAACCTAACCAAACAAAACCAAGCCTAACTTAAACCTACCCAACCCTCCCTAAACCCTAAAACCTAAACCCTACCTAAAAAACCCTAAATCTAAACCACAAAGCCTAAAAATAAACCTTAAACCATAAAAAACATAAACTAATAAACCTAAAAAAAATAAAAAAATAAAACTAAATAAAAATAAAATAAATTAAAACCTAAAACTAAAACTTAACTAAACATAAACCTAAACCTAAACCTAAAAATAAAATAAAATAAAATAAACAAAATAAAATAAATAAATAATATAAACTAAAAAAACAAATAAACCTAAAATAAAACTAAAACCTAAATAAAATAAATACAAAAATAAAACTAAATAAAATAAACCTAAAATAAAATATAAAATAAAACCTAATAAATAAAATTAATACTAAAAAAAAACCTAAACTTAAAATAAAATAAAATAAAGAAAATAAACTAAAAACCTAAACAAAAATAAACTAAACTAAAAAAAATAAAACCTAAAATAAACTAAATAACCAAAGAATGATAACTACTTATAACCTATAGAGATGGTTTTAGTTATCTATGAAAGTTAAATCTAAATAAACTGGCATAGAAAACTTGCTTTGATGAAATCAAAAGAAATGTTGGATATGAATTTGTTCTCTATTAAAAAAAAATAAAACCCTAAACCCAAACACTAAACCCTAAACCTAAACCCTAAACCTAAACTAAAACCACAATAACCCTAAAACCTAAATCCTAAAAACTCCCATAAACTAAAACCACAAACCCAAACCCCCAAACTAAACCTAAACCCTAACCAAACTCTAAAAAACCCCAAACCCTAAATAACCTAACCATAACCCTAAACCCAAAGCTAAAAATCTAAACCTAAACTAAATAAAACCTAAAAATAAAATAATTAAAAAAACCTAAACTAAAATATAATAAAAAAATAAATTAAAATAAAAACATAAACTAAATCCTTAACCTAAACCTAAACCTAAAAAGAAAATAAAATAAAAAAATAAAAACTAAAGCAAAATAAAATAAATAAAACCTTAGTAAAAAAAAATCCTAAATAGATAAAAAAACTAAACCTAAAATAAAAAATAAAAAAACCTAAAACCTATGAGTTTAAAATAAAAATAAAACTTATCTACTGTTGACTTTAAATTAAACCTAAAATAAAAACCTAAAACCTAAACTAAAAAATAAAATAAAACTTAAACCTAATCTTACAAATATAAAATAAAACCTAAACTTAAAATAAAATGAACTAAAACTAAGCATAAAATAAACCTAAACTAAAGAACCAAAATAAACTAAAATAAAAACCTAAACTAAAATAAATAAGCCTAAATTAAATAAAGTAAACTAAATAAAATAAAAAAAAATAAAATAAACTAAAATAAATAAAAAAATATAAATAAACTTAAACCTACAAGTTTACTTAATTTTAAAAAATAAAAATAAAAATAAAAAAATTCTAAACCCTAAAAACCCTAACTAACCATAAACCTAAACCCTAAAAAACCTAAACCAAAACCTAAACCTAAATAAAAATGAAACCTAAACCAAAAAATAAAATAAAAATAAAACTAAAACCCCCTAAAAAATCCTAAAAACTAAAATAACGATGAAAATCTAAACCTAAAAATAAATTTAAATAAAACCTATAAAATAAATAAAGCTAAAATAAATAAACCAAAACAAAATAAAAAAACCTAAATATAAATAATAAATTAAATAATCTAAATAAATAAAATAAACTAAAAAACATAAATATCTTGGTTTTACTTAATTTATTTTTTAATAAACAATAAAACCCTAAACCATAAATCCTAACCATAAACACTAAAACTAACCTTAAAACCTAAAACCCACAACCCTAACCATAAACCCTAAACCTAAACCCTAAACACTAAAACCTAAAACCTAAAAAAACTAAATAAAACCTAAGAATAAAATAAATAAATAAAACCAAAACCAAATAAAATAAAACCTAAACACTAAACTACAAAAAAAAACTAAACCTAAAATATATAAATTAAACCTAAACTTAAATGTAAACTAAAATGAACTAAACTAAAATAAATAAAAACCTAAACTAAAGTAAACTAAACCTAAATATAAACCTAAACTAAATTAAACAAATAAAAAAAAAACCTAAACCAAAACTAAAATAGACCTAAAATAAACCTAAAATTAAAACCTAAAACCTAAACCTAAAAAAATAAAATAGAAACCTAAACCAAAACCTAAAATAAAAAAATAAAAAATAAACCTAAAAATAAAATTAAAATAAAACTAAACTGAAAAGTAAACATAAACCTAAACCTAAACTTAAAAAGTAAAATAAAATAAAAAACCTAAACTAAAATAAATAAAATTTAAATAAATAAACTAAAATAAATAAAAATAAAAAATAAACCTAAATAAAAAGAAAAATTAAAATATAGTAAAATAAATAAAAAATAAACTAATTAAACATAAACCTATCGGTTCACTTAATTTTAAAAAAAACCTAAATTGTAAACCCTAAATTCCTAAACCCTAACCCTACATACACCCTAAACCCTCCCTGACCATAAACCCTAAATCCTAAATCAGAAACCCTAATCCACTCTGAGGCCTTAACCCTAACCTGGGCACAGATGTTACCACTCCTCATCAGTGGCAGTCCACTGAGCCCTAAAACTCTGAGCCACCTAAATGATCCTTAAACCTAAACCATGTGCCTGAGCCACTAGCCATAAGCTCACTCCCCAAACTGGCTGAATCAGACCCTACCTTTCCAGACCCTGAGCTCCTAAACACTAGGCCCAAATACTGAGCCAAACTGACCTAAACCCTAAAGATCCTGGGCCTGGACTATACTTGCTCTGACCTACTGACCTAGCCCCACTTACCCTCCACCTGGGCAGCTTGCCTAAACTCTAGGCCAAACCTTAAATCCTGGGCCCTAAATCATAAAACTTTAAACCTGACCTGACCCTAAACCCCCCACTAAAATTTAAACCTTAAACCCTAAACCCTAAAAAACCCTAAAAATTTAAAAACCTAAATTTAAACAAAATAATAAAGATTTCAACTACAAATGATTAGCAAAATTTTCTTTAATATAGATTAAAATTGTATAACCTTTATATGCCATAGTACACCGCCTCTCTCAAGTTTCATAGAGATGCTAAAGGGTAGCTTCCTACTTGTGGAAAAATGAAGAAATAATTTACTTAAGTTCAGACACCTAAGTGACGACCTATGAGCCATCCTCTTCTATAGCTGAGATAACTGATCTAATAATAGAACTCCTTTCTAATCGATAATGTCATCTCAACTGTAGCTCTTTCAATTTAGCAGATATGTTGTGGAGCTAAATCTGCACTTTAAAAAGCTCTCTTTAGTAGGATTTCAATGCTTTGAGACTGTGCTCAAGATGTTGGCGAATTAGGGAGACTTGATGCAAAGTATTATTAAATAAGATTTTTTCCATAGTGATTGTATCTGACGAAATCTATTGATAAGTAGTGTGTAACTAGAATAATTCGAACTCAATATCTTTGCACAAGGATTTTGAAAACTATATATCTCCTACTTTGAGACTCAATTTGGCAATATAATGTAACAAATAATTTGCTTCAACACAAAAGCAAGAAAACTCAAGTAAAACTCCTAAGTCAATGCTTAGAAATAGTGGTATAGATTTGTGACACTCATTTTTTGGACATGTAAAATATGATTTAAGAGAGATTTTGGATCCCAACATAGTATCTATCATCTTTTCTATTTTTCTTTATTGATGTAGTGTTACTTCATTTAGATGTATTCAAAATTTGATTTATTGGTGGAATGAATAATTCCTACATTTGATGACATTCTTTAGTGCAAGAATTTTGATGTTATTTGAAATCTAAAGTTTGTTAAAAAGCCACATGCAAATAAATTTTATGTAGTGTGTCTTCTACGTTTAGGGCTCAAGTCGATCTAAACCTAAACAACATTAGCATAATTATTCCCTAATTTTAGAAGCCAACAAGAATACCTCAAATATGTTCATGTACTAATTTATAATTTTGGTTTTTTGCTTTAGCAAGTAAAACGCTAAACAATTGATCTTTCTAGGATAAAGACAAGTAGTTTTTTTAACAATAATTTCATTTCAACCATGTAATAACTTGTTCTAATCCCAATCTTTCAGGCTCTCTAATTCTACCTAGTACATTTTTGTTAAAAAGTATGTTTAACTTTTATAAATCCAATCTTCAAGGCTCACCAAACCCTAAACCCTAAACTAACCCAAAACCCTAAAACTAACCCTAAACCCTAAACTCTAAACCATAAACCTACAATACTAAACCCTAAACCATAAACCCTAAAACCATAAACCCTAAAATCTAAACCATAAACCCTAAACCCTAAACTTAAAACCATATACCCTAAACTCTAAACCATAAACCCTTAAAATATAAACCCTAAACTAACCATAACCTTAAACCCTAAACTCCTAAACTAAACAAAACTAAACTTAAACTAAAACACTAAACCCTAAACTAAACTAAATTTTAAACTATAAACACTAAACTTAAAAAACCAAACCCTAAACCTAAACCAAAACTAACCCTAAACCCTAAACTAAAACCCTAAACCTAAAGCTAAACACTAAACCCCTAAACCTTAAACCCTAACCCTAAACCCTAAACCTAAAACCTATAAAACCTAAAACTAAATCCTAAACTAAACCTAAACCTAAAAAACCTAAACTAAATCCTAAAATAAAAAAAAAACCTACAAAAAATAAATAATAAAATAAAATAAAACTTAAACTTAAACCTAAACATCAACCTAAAAAATAAAATAAAAAATAAATAATAAACTAAAATAAAATAAATAAAACCTAAACTAAACTAAATAAAATAAAATAAACTTAAGAATAAAACTAAATAAAATAAAACTAAACTTAAAATAAAATAAAATAAAATAAAACCTAAATAAATAAACCTAAAAAATAAAAAAATAAAAAAAAAAAAATAAATTAAAATAAAACCTAAACCCTAAACTAAAAAACCTAAACCTAAAATAAAAATAAAATAAATATAAACCTAAACTAAATTAAATAAAACCTAAACATAAAAAAAACTAAACCTAAACTAAACCTAAAATAAAATAAATAAACTAAAAAAAAAATAAACCTAAACCTAAACTAAAAATACCTCAAAATAAACCTAAAATAAAACATAAAACCTAAACCTAAAAAAAATAAAATAAAACCTAAACTTAAACCTAAAAATAAAAAAGTAAAACCTAATAAAAAAAGAAAATAAAATAAAACTCAACTAAAAAAACCTAAACCTAAACATAAACATAAAAAATAAACTAAAATAAAAAACCAAAATTAAAATAAATAAACCTAAAATAAATAAACTAAACAAAATAAAAATAAAAAATAAATTTAAATATAAATAAAAAATAAATTAAACTAAAATAAATAAAAAAACAAATATACTAAAAAAATAAAAACCTGTCGATTTATTTAATTTTAGAAAAAAAACCTTAAAACATAAATCCTAAATCTTAAACCCTAAACCCTAAAAGGATAAACCCTAAAACCCAAAATCATAAACTGTAAACCATAAACCCTAACCTTAAACCCCAAACCCTAAACCTAAATGTAAAGTAACTAAATAATTTTAAAAATCAACCTAAACCCTAAAACCTAATAAACCTAAACCTAATCCTAAACCCTAAGAATGGGCATAACCTTAATGGCAGGAACATCACCATCAACCGTGCCTCTAACTGGCAAGGAGGCTAATGAGGTGGTGGTCATAGTGGTGGATCCGGATATGGAGGTGAGAAGCAAGAGGTTATGGAGGCGAGAGGAGAAACAGAGGTTATAGCTGTGGTGGTAGCAGAGGGAGAAATAAGGGATGCGATGTTGGATCCCACTATTTGAGAGGTCGAGGTGGTTCTGATGGGAACTATGTCTTTACAATAGAGACAATTCTAGCTATCTAGGGTTTTTGATTTGCTCTATGCATGCTCATTTTTGATCTATGTCCTCACTTGTGTCTTAAAAAACTTGGTGTGTTACTTGATTGATGAAATCAAAAAGAAGAAATGTTGAATCTGAATTTGTTCTTTCTTAAAAAAAAACCAAAAACCCTAAACCTTAAACTAAAACTTGAACATTAAACCTAAAACCTCAACCCTAAACACTAAACCATAAACCCTAAAAACCCTAAACCCTAAACCCTGAAACCCTAAACCCTAAACCCTAAAACCTAAACCCTAAACCCTAAACCCTAAACCAAACCACACCCAAAAAACTAAACTAACCCTAAACCCTAAACCCTAAAAAGCTAAAACCTAAACCTAAACTAAATAAAACCTGAAAATAAAATAAATAAATAAACCTAAATGAAAATAACATAAAAAAATAAAATAAAATAAAAACATAAACTAAAACCTAAACCTAAACCCAAAAAGAAAAAAAACTAAATTAAAATAAAATAAATAAAAACCTAAACTAAACTAAAAAAATAAAAAACCTAAATATAATAAAAATTAAACATAAAATAAAAATAAAATTAAATAAAAACCTAAACCTAATAATAAATATGAAATAAAACCTAAACCCTTAACTAAAAAAACCTATCCCTAAAAAAAATTAAATAAAATAAAACCTAAACTAAAATAAACTAAACTAAAATAAATAAAACCTAAACCTAAACCTAAACCTAAACCTAAACAAAATAAAATAAAATAAACTAAAAATAAACCTAAACCTAAACTAAAATATAAAACCTAAAAATAAACCTAAAATAAAAACCTAAAACCTAAACAAATAAAATAAAATAAAAACCTATACCTAAAGGTAAAAATAAAAAATAAAACTTAAACCTAAAAACTAAAATAAAAATAATACCAAATTAAAAAATAAACCTAATCCTATATTTAACCCTAAAAAATAAAATAAAATAAAAAACTAAAACTAAAATAAATAAACTAAACTTAATAAAAATAAAAATAAACCAAAGTAAAAAATAAAATAAACTAAAATAAATAAAAAAATAAAATAAATAAACTAAATAAACCTAAACCTACCAGTTTACTTACCTTTAAAAAAATTTAAAACCCTAACCCTAAAACCCTAAACCCTAAACCCTAAAACCCTAAACCCTAAACTAAACTAAAAAAAACCCTACAACCTTAAACCCTAAACCCTAAACCCTAAACCCCAAACCCTTGACCCTAAATCCTAAACTAAACTAACCATAAACCCTAAACCCTAAAAACCCTAAACCCTAAAACCTAAACCCTAAACTTTAAACCCTAAAACCTAAACTAGCCCTAAATAAAATTAAAAATAAAACCTAAAATAAAATCAAAACTAAATAAAACCTAAAGCTAAAAATATTCCTAAAAATAAAACCTAAAAAAATAAAAAATAAAACCTAAACCATAATCTAAAAAAAACCTAAACCTAAAAAAAAATAAAATAATCAAAATAAAATTAACTTAAACCTAAACTAAAATAAACTAAATTAAATAAATAAAACCTAAACATAAACCTAAACCTAAACTAAATATAATAAAATAAACAAATAATAAAAACCTAACCTAAACTAAAATTATAACCTAAAATTAAACCTAAAATAAAATCTAAAACCTAAACCAAAAAAAAATAAATAAAACCTAAACCTAGTCCTACAAATATAAAAGAAACCTAAACCTAAAAATAAAATAAAAAATAAAACTAAACATAAATAAACCTAAACCTAAACTGAATCTAAAAATTAGTAAAATAAAAACTAAACTAAAATTAATAAGACTAAAATAAATAAACTAAACTAATATAAAAAATAAAAAATAAAATAAATTAAAAATAAAACTAAATAAACCTAAACCTATGGTATACTTAATTTAAAAAAAAAATAAAAATAAAAATAAAATAAATAAAAAACCCAAAAAGCCTAAACCCCAAAAAATAACCCTAAACCTAAACCTAAACCCCAAACCTAAACCAAACCTAAACCTAAAATAAAAAATAAAACTTAAAATAAAATAAAAATAAAACTAAACTAAAAATAAAATAAAAAAATAAACCTAAAAATTAAACTAAATAAAACCAAACTAAAATAAATAAACTAAAATAAATAAACCAAACTAAATAAAAAAAAAACCTAAATACAAATAATAAATTAAATAATATAAAAGAAATAAAATTAAACTAAATAAACTAAAAAACCTATACATATTGGTTTACTTAATTGTTTTCATAAAAAAATCCTAAACTCTAAACCCTAAACTTTAAATCCTAAACCCTAAACCCTAAAACTAAGCAAAACTTAAAAACCCTAAACCCTAAACCCTATGCCCTAAACAAACCATATACCCTAAACCCCAAAAACCAAACAAGCTAAACCTAAACTAAATAAAACATAAAAATAAAATAAATAAAATATACTTAAACCTAAATAAAACAAAAACTTAGACCCTAAACTACAAAAAAAACTAAACCTAAAAAAAATAAACCTAAACCTAAACTAAAATGAACTAAACTAAAATAAATAAATAAACCTAAACCTAAACCTAAACTAAAATTAAAATAAACTAAAAACCTAAACCTAAACTAAAAATAAAACCTAAAATAAACCTAAAATAAAAACTAAAACCTAAACCTAAAATAAAATAAAAAACCTAAACCTAAAAAAATAAAAAATAAATTAAACCAAAAAAATAAAATAAAACTAAACTAAAAGTAAACATAAACCTAAACCTAAACTTAAAAAATAAACTAAAATAAAAAACTCAAACTAAAATAAATAACTTAAATAAATAAACTAATAAAATAAAATAAACCTAAAAAAAAATAAAAAATAAAATATAAATAAAAATAAAAATAAACTAAATAAACATAAACTCTACTTAAATTTAAAAAAAACCCTAAACCATAATCCCTAAACACTAAACCCTAAATAAAACCCAAACCTAAACTAAACCTAAACCCTAAACCCCAAACCTAACCTAAACCTAAACCCTAAAAACCCAAAAAACCTAAATAAACTTAAACCTAACCTAACCTAACCTAAACAAATAACTTAAACCCTAACCTAAATTAAACTAAACCTAACCAAAACCTAAATCTAAACTCCTAAACCAACTAACCTAAACTAAAACCTAAACAAAACCCAAAACCTAAACCTAAACTAAATTCTAAACCTAACCTAACCTATCCTAAACTAAATAACCTTAAACCTAAAATTTAAATTAAATGATAAACTAACTAACCTAAACTATAACTTACTAAACTCTAAACCCTAAACTTAAACCCTAAAACCTAGCCTAAATTAAACCCTAAACCTAAACTCCTAAATCCTAAAATCTAAATTTGTAAAACTAAACCCTAAACCCTAAAACTAACCTAAATCATAAACTAAACCCTAAACCTAAATCTAAACCTAAACTTAAACCCTAAACCTCCTAAACCCTATATTGTTGGTTATTTTTGCACATTGACTAATCGATTTTTCTAGTTACTTTTGGTTGTCCTTTCTTTCTCTTGTTTCTTCTCCGCTAAGAGGAGTTGTGTGACCTTAAGGGCTCTTTATTTTTTGGTTGTAGCTTGGAGAACTATTTTACTTCAGCCATCTATCCTTTCTTTAGTGCTCATCTAGATGAGTGTAATGTTGGATGCTTCTAGATTGTTATATCTTATGAATATTGGGTGTGCCTCCTATGATACTGAGGTTCCATTTTTTCTTTGTGTTCTGAACTGGAAGGCTGCAAACTACTGGTTGGATGTTTTTTGAACTTGGATGATGATGAATCTATTAGGGTTCTTGTTTGTGACTATCTCTGGTTGTTGGATTATTTATGATCCTAAAGGGATCTTACTTTTCTATTCTAGCTATATCTTGTTTTAAATTGGATTCTCCTTGGATTTGGATTGGTGGTCGCTATCTATGACTTTCCTTGGGATTTTTTTAATGTTTGTGACTGGATGACTCTTTTTGTATTTCATCTTGATGGTTCTAAGTCTATTGATTTAAATCCTTGGCAGTCTTGGTGGCTTGCAGGGTGAACTACCATGCTGGCTTCCTGGATTGGGTGCTCTAGCTAGCTGGTTTGGTCAAAAGAGTATTTACTTTGTTATAATTTTCCTGATCTATTTGAGTCTATGTTTGGAATCGGCTACTTACTTTCCCATTCTTCTTTTCTAGTTTCTACCTACTGGGATTTTCATTTCTAGACTGTCGTTGAACTTTTTCCCTTTTCTATTTTGTTGGCTTCCTTACTTCATAACATTCTTGTTGTTAGTCTTACTGTTCCTATGGATATTATTATTTCTAGTTTTTTGTATGTTCATTTAATGAATGACCTTATCATCATTAGATAAGGTGCTCCCTCTGGTCTAATGATTTCCTTGTGGGTTACCTCCTTATCTACTTTGCTGAGTTTAGTAAATCTGACTGCTAGGTGTTTTATGGTTATATTTACTATTTGAAGTTTTATGCAAGTTTGTATGATGACCATCATTAGATAAGGTGCTACAAAAGGTATGCTGGCAATGATGGCATTGATGTTTCCTACAACTTGTTTTGGTTGGTAGTGCTATATCTAATTGTAACCCTTCACTTGAAGTTCGGACGCTTACATATGGTGTTGCTCTTTAAGAAGATTATAATTGAGCCTGAGCCTTTTCTTCATCTTTTTTCTTCTTTCTGCTCTTGTATTGTATGCTTAATTAACTATTTCATTATTTATACTCATCCCTTTACAAGCTTGTTGCAAATCTCTGGTATAGGTTAGGAAACTTTTGCTCCTTGATTGTGCTAGTTTTAAAAGGAGCAGTGGAAGTTTGTAGCTGATTTCAAGGATTATTTTTGGTGGATCTCTGCTTCTTTTTTGATTAGCATACTTTCATTATCTATTGTATTAGCTAGGGGGCTTATCTCCTTAGGACTTTTTGTAGCTCTTTGAGCATTTTCTTAGAGATTTGCCCCCTCTAAGGACTTTGTACCTTTTCTTTGTTGCAATAAAATTTTTCTAATTTCCCCAAAAAAAAAACCCCCTAAAACCTTAAATCCTAAACCCTAAACTAACCTTAAATCCTAAATCCTAAACTCTAAACCATAAACTAACCCCAAACCCTAAAAAACCCTAAAGCCTACACCTCAAACTATAAACCAACCCTAAAAACCCTAAATCATAAAGCCTAAACACTAAACCATAACCTTAAACCCTAAAACCTAAAACCCTAAAATGCTAAATCCTAAACCCTTAACCCAGAACCCTGAATCCTAAATACTAAAACCCTAAAAACCTAAACCTAAACTAAATAAAACCTAAAAATAAAATAAATATAAAAACTTATGCCTAAATATAATAAAGTAATAAAATAAAATAAAAAATTAAACTTAAACCTAAACGTAAACCTAAACCTAAACCTAAAAATTAAAATAAAAGAAATAAACTAAAATAAAATAAATAAAATCTAAACTAAGCTAAAAAATAAAATAAAGCTAAAATAAAAAACCTAAATATAATAAATATTAAACGTAAAATAAAAATAAAATAAAATAAAACTAAATAAAACCTAAACCTAAAAATTAAAACTAAAAATAAAACCTAAAAATAAGA
Organism: Cymbidium sinense; assembly: GCA_021442155.1. Lineage (NCBI taxonomy): Eukaryota > Viridiplantae > Streptophyta > Magnoliopsida > Asparagales > Orchidaceae > Cymbidium > Cymbidium sinense. The sequence continues at coordinate 6,299 of JAKCPB010001943.1, read as the reverse complement.
AAACATAAAACTGAACCTAAACTAAAATTAACCTAAACCTAAAATAAAAATAAAATAAATCCAAACCTAAACAAAAATACATAAAACCTAAGCCTAAACCTAAAATAAACTAAACCTAAACCTAAACTAAATTAAATTAAAAATAAACATAAACCTAAACTAAAAAATAAAAACTCAAAATAAACCTAAAATAAATTCTTAAAACCTAAACCAAAAATAAAAAATAAAATAAAAACCTAAACCTAAACCTACAAATAAAAAATAAAACCTAATTCTAAAAAATAAAATAAAATTAAAATTTAATTAAACCTAAACATAAACTTAAACCTTAAAAAAAAATAAATTAAAATAAAACCTAAGCTAAAATAAATAAACTTAAAATAAATAAACTAAACTAAATAAAAATAAACTAAAAAAATAATAATAATAAACTAAAATAAATAAAAATAAACTAAATATATTAAATAAACCTAAACATATTTATTTAATTTTTTTAAAAAAAACCTTAAACCCTAAACTCTAACCCTAAACCCTAAACAACCCTAAACCTTAAACCATAAACCCTAACCCTAAACCCTAAACCGTAAAAGAATAAACCCTAAACCGTAAAAGAATAAACCCTAAAACCCTAAACCCTATCTCTAAACCCCAAACCCTAAACCTAAAGGTAAAGTAACTAAATATATTAAAAAATAAACCTAAACCATAAAACCTAACAAACCTAAACCTCATCCTAAGACCTAAGAATGGGCAGAACCTTGACAACATCACGCCAACTTGGTCCTTGATAGTGGTGGAGGAGGAAGATGAGGCGATGGTGTCAATGGTGGTGGGGATCTAGAGGTGGATATGGAGGTGATGGTCGAGCAAGTGGAGGCGAGAGAAGTGATGGAGGTTATGTTTGTGGTGGTGGCGGAGGGAAAAATAGGGGTTTTGATGGTGGATCCCGCTACTTCAGAGGCTGGGGTTCAAATGGGTACTGGAGAAACTGAAGAACGGCCAATCCGATCTACAACTTATGGAACTGTGTCTTTATAGTAGAGATAATTCTAGTTATCTAAAGTTTTTGATTTCCTCTATGCATGCTCATTTTTGATCTATGTCGTCATTTATGTCTTAGAAAACTTGGTGTGTTACTTGGTTGATGAAATTAAAAAGAAGAAATATTGAATCTAAATTTATTCTCTATTATATAAAAAAAAAAACCAAAATCCTAAACCCTAAACTAAAACTTGAACCTTAAACCTAAAACTTCAACCCTAAACTCTAAACCCTAAACTTAAAAACCCTAAACACCAAACCCTAAACCTAAACCCTAAAAAATAAACTTGAAAACCTAAACCTTAAACCCTAAACCCCACACCCAAAACCCTAAACCCTAAACCCTAAACCCTAAAAAGCTAAAAACGTAAACCTAAACAAAATAAAACCTAAAAATAAAATAAATAAATAAACCTAAATGAAAATAAAATAATAAAATAAAATAAATTAATAGCAAAAACTAAAATCGAAACCTAAACCTAAACAAAAAAGAAAAAAACTAAACTAAAATAAAATAAATAAAAGCCTAAACAAAACTAAAAAATAAAAATTCTAAATAAAATAAAAACTAAACCTAAAATAAAAATAAAATTAAATAAAAATTAAATAAAAACCTAAACTTAAAAAATATACCTAAACAATATATATAAAATAAAAACTAAACCCTTAACTAAAAAAAAACTAACCTAAAATAAAATCTAAATAAAACTAATCCTAAACTAAAATAAAATAAACTAAAATAAATAAAACCTAAACCTAAGCCTAGAATAAACTAAACCTAAACCTAAACCTAAACTAAATAAAATATAATAATCTAAAATACACCTAAACCTAAACTAAAAAAATAAAATCTAAAAATAAACCTAAAATAAAAACCTAAAACCTAAACCTAAAAAAATAAAATAAAAACCTAAACCTAAACCTTAAAAAAATAAAACTTAAGCTTAAAAAATAAAATAAAAATAAAACAAAACTAAAAAAAACTAAAATAAAAAAATCTAAACTAAAATAAATAAACCTAAAATAAATAAACTAAACTTAATAAAAATAAAAATAAACCAAAGTAAAATAAAATAAAAGTAAATAAATAAAATAAAATAAATAAAATAAACTAAACCTACTAATTTTAACTTTAAAAAATTAAAAAAATTAAAAAAACCCTAACCCTAATCCCTAAACCCTAAACCTTAAACCTACAACAACCTTAAACCCCCAAACTCTAAAACCCTAAAGCCTAAACCCTAAACCATAAACCTAAACCCTATACCTGAAAATCCTAAACCCTAAACCCTAAACCCTAAACCCTAAAACCTACAACCTTAAACCCTAAACCCTAAACCCCAAACCTTAAACCCTAAATCCTAAACCCTAAATCCTAAACCATAAACCCTAACCTTAGCCCTAAACCCTAAACCCTCAACTAACCCTACCCTAAACCCTAAAAACCCCTAAACCTAAAGTTTAAACTAAACCTTAAACTTAAACCCTAAAATCTTAAACCTAAACCTAAACCCTAAAACCCTAAACCTAAACTATAAAACCTTAAACCTAAATAAATAAAATAAACAAAATTAAAACTTTGGTTTACTATTAAAAAATCCTAAACCCTAAACCCTAAACCTTTAGTCCCTAACCCTAACCCTAACTTAAACCCTAAACCCTAAAACCTTAAACTTAAACCCTAGAACCCTAAACCTCCCTAAACCCTAAAACTAAACAAAAAGCCTAAAGCCTAACCCTAACAACCCTAAGCCACTAAACTATAAAGCCTAAAACCTAAACCCTAAACAAAACCCTAAACCCAAAACCCTAAACTAAACCTACAACCTAACACTAAACCAAACCTAAACCTAAACAATAAAACTAAAACCTAAAAAAAAAACCTAATAAATAAATAAATAAAAAAAAAACTTATACTTGAATAAAATATGAAAATAAAATAAACTAAAAACCTAAATTAAAACCTAAACCAAAACCTAAAAATAAAATAAAATAAAAGAATAAAAATAAACTAAAATAAAATAAATAAAAGCCTAAACTAACCTACAAAAACAAACCTAAGATTAAAAGCCTAAATAAAATAAAAACTAAAGAGAAAATAAAAATAAAATAAACCTAAAATAAACTAAATTAAAAACTAAGTAAAATCCTAAACCTAAAAAAATATACCTAAAAATAAAACCTAAAAATAAATAGAAAATAAAACATAAACTATTAAATAAAAAAACACTAAACCTAAAATAAAAATAAAATAAACAACATATAATAAACCTAAACCTAAACTAAAATAAACTAACTTAAAAAAATAAAACCTAAACCTAAACCTAAAATAAACTAAGCCTAAACCTAAACCTAAACTAAATAAAATTAAATAAACTAAAAATAAACAAAAACCTAACCTAAAATATAAAACCTAAAATTAAACCTAAAATCTAAACCTAAAAAAATAAAATAAAAACCTAAGCCTAATCCCCAAATAAAAACCAAAACCTAAAAAATAAAATAAAAATAAAACTAAATAAAAAAATCAGCCTAAACCTAAACTTCAACCTAAAATATAAGCTAAAATAAAAAACCTAAACTAAAATAAATAAACCTAAAATAAATAAACTAAACTAAATCAAATTAAAAAAGTATAATAAACTAAAATAAATAAAAAATAAACTAAATAAACCTAAACCTACCAGTACTCTTAATTTTAAAAAAATAAAAAATAAATAAAAAACCCTAACCCTAAGCCCTAAACCATAAAACTAACCCTAAACCTAAACCCAAAACCCCAAACCTAAACCTAAACCTAAGCCTAAAAAGAAAAAATAAAACCTAAACATAAAAAATAAAATAAAAATAAAGCTAAACTAAAAAATAAACATAAACAAAAACCTAAACTTAGAAAATAAACTAAAATGAAAATCCTAAAATAAAATAAATGAACCTAAAATAAATAAACCAAACTAAATAAAAATAAAAAACCTAATAAAAATAAAAATTTAAATAATCAAAATTAAATAAAAAATAAGATTAATAAACTAAATAAACGTAAACCTAGTGGTTTACTTAATTTTTTTTATTAAAAAAAGGCTTAAAACTTAAACCCTAAATCCTAAACCCTAAACTCTAAACCATAAATCCTAAAACTAACCCTAAACTCTAAACTAACCCTATAACTTGAACCTTAAACCCTAAACCCTAAACCCTAAAAACCTAAAAACCTAAACCTAAACTAAATAAAACCTAAAAATAAAATAAATAAATAAAACATAAACCTAAATAAAATTAAAAAAAATAAAATAAAAATATAAACCCTAAACTAAAAAAAACCCTAAACCTAAAATAAATAAAATAAAATTAACCTAATCTTAAACTAAAATTAACTTAACTAAAAAAAATTAAACCTAAACCTAAATATAAAATAAACTAAACCTAAACCTAATCCTATACCAAATAAAACAAAAAAACAAAAAATCTAAACCTAAACTAAAAATAAAACCTAAAAATCAACTTAATTAATATGTTAATATTTGATTTAATTATATTTCTTAAATTAAATTAATGGGTTTAAGTTAATGATTTTAAATCAAATCAAATCCAAAACTTAATTAAAAAGAAGCTTTCATTTGATTTAAATAATCTTATTTGATTTGATTTTCCTTAAGAACTAGTTTGGTTAAATGAATCACATGCTAATATTTGATTGTCCTCTTTCCAATCATGTTAAATTTGCTATGTCATTTGAATTCATGCATCCATCTTTTCAAAATCAAGTAAAATAAAATTGATTTCCTTTATGTAACCCTAAACCTAAACCTGTCATTTAATTTAAAAAAAACAACTAAACCTAAACCCTAAACGCCAACTCAAATACTACACCTACAATGCTAAACCTACAACCCAAAACCTAAAACCCTAAACCTAAACCCTAAACCTAAACTAATAACCCTAAACCTAAAAATAAACCTAAACTTAAAACCTAAACCTACATCCCTAAACACTAAACATAAAAACCTTAAACTCTAAACCTTAAACCCTAAACCCTAAAACCAACTAACCTAAAACCTAAATAATGAACCACAAACCTAATCCTAAAATGTAAAACCTAAACTTATAAATTAAATAAAATAAAACTAAACTAAAATTAATAAAAACCTAAATAAACCCTAAACCAAAACCTAAAACACTAAAACTAAATCAAAACTCCTAAATCCTAAATGAAACCTAAATCCCAAACCCAAAACCTTAAACCTTAAACCCTAAATCCTAAACCCTAAACCCAAAATCCTAAAAACCATAAAGCCTAAAACTTAAACCCTAAACCCTAAACCCTAAACCATAAACCCTAACCCTAAACCCTAAACCCTAAAAGCATAAACCCTAAACACTAAACCTAAAACTAAATCCTAAACCCTAAACTAACCCTAAACCTAAACCCTAAACTAAACCCTCAAAACCTTAAACCTAAAACCCTAAAACCTAAAACCTAAAACCTAAAAATATATAATAAATAAATAAAACTAAACTAAATAAAATAAATATAATAAAATAAAATAAAAATATAAACTAAAACCTAAACCTAAGCCTAAAACTAAAAAAAAAATAAAATAAAATAAAAACTAAACTAAAATAAATTAATAAAAAATTAAACTAAACTAAAAAATAAAATAATACTAAAAATAAAAACCTAAATAAAATAAAACCCAAATGAAAAATAAAATAAAATAAACCTAAAATAAAATAGAATAAAAACTAAATAAAAACCTAAACCAAATAATAAACTTAAAAATAAAACCTAAAAATAAATAAAAACTATAAAACTCAAACCCTAAACTAAAAAGACCTAAACCTAAAATAAATAAAATAAAATAAACCTAAACTTAAACTAAAATAAATAAAACTAAACCTAAAATAAATAAGACTTAACCCTAAACTAAATAAAATAAAATTAACTAAAATAAACCTAAACCTAAACTAAACTTAAAAAATAAACCTAAAATAAAAAACCTAAACTTAAACTTAAAAAAATTAAATAAAAACCTAAAGCTAAACCTATAAATAAAAAATAAAGCCTAAACCTAAAAAAAATAAAATAAAAATAAAACTAAACTAAAAAATAATCATAAACCTAAACCTAAACCTAAAAAAATAAACTATAATAAAAAAATCTAAACTAAAAAAAATAAATAAATGAAACAAACTTAAAAAATTAACATAAATAAAAAATAAGCTAAAATTAAAATAAAATAAACTAAATAAACTAAAGC